>JANAVB010024400.1:9602619-9622619 GCA_029216955.1 Iris pallida | reverse complement strand
TATAACCTGATACCATACTTGATAAGGACAGTGAGAAAGGTAAATGTCTACTTTATTTGTGGAGTTAGAATTTATCGCAGTCATACTGGCCAGCATGACAAAGACGTAGAGCCTGATTTAGATATACTTATCCTAGTTATGGAATCTAGATTATCTTACAGCCATACCGGTTGGCATGCTAAGAATTCTAAATAACATGATTATAGTGTGTATACCTTAGTTACGGACTCTATTGTTTATTGCAGCTATGCTTACTAGCGTGGCAAAATTCTAGCAACACGATTTCAGGAAGACGTGTATGGTTATCAGATTATATCTTAAAATTGGTTCATTCCTTTTGAACAGATGAGCAAGAACAGATTTTATCATTATTTTTTTCTTGCCATTATTTCTTGTATTACCATTTTTTTCTTATCTTTGTTAACTCTGTCCCAGTTACATCAATCACCTATCCCGTATCTAATTATGTCATCTATACTTTGAAACCTTTGAATCTCCATACTTTTTTACCTTGGAAAGGTCGAGGAAGTAACGTAAATCATCGAGCTCGGAAAGGACGTAATTTGTTAACATATGGTAATCTTGGTTGGAATCTAAATGTTGGTCTTTGGTATAGAATTTTGAGATAAAATTGTGGTAAAAAGTGAGAATGAAATCAAGAGATTTATATTATCAATTTAGGAACAATAACACTTAGAGAAATATTTTGGGTATGAATAATTCGTAGATGTTTTAAAAAAAAAAAATTGATGAGGATATTCGAGGTCAATTTAGTTTTGAAAACTTGGATAATTTTTGGTTATTGATTCTTGAGACGTTTCACTTTAAGGCTATGATGTTAAATTTAGGAATTTAGTAAGGGAGAAGATATTTTAACTATATTCGATCGCAATACGAAATTGAATAAGATATTGCAAGAAAATGGCTATGAACAGAAAGAACACAAGGATTTTTGAGTTATAGAAAATATAGAATTTTTTTAGAAAATGTTAAATTTAAGAAGAATAATATTTGAAGGTGTACGTTGAAGAAAATATGAAGATTGATTTTATAATGGAGAATAAGTTTTGTAAGGCCTAGTGGTTTTAGATTGAATAACACAAGAAGAGTAATTTAAACAAGTTCAAGGATTTCATAAAACTTGATTTAAAGGTTTCAGATCTAATTTAGGACAAGGTGAAAGAATTTGGATTTAAAGATGATTAACTGGTTAGTATTGAGTGCTAATGGGTATACTTCATGAGTAATATTTTGAAATATAGGAATTGAGCCTATGATGATCATGACAAGGTCCAATCTTCATAACGAAAGGGTATAAATTCTTGGTGGTAGTCATATAAATGTTGATTTTTATATTTGGACTTATGAGATAAAGATATGATTGGCAAATGATGATTAGATAAGCTTGATGGTATCAGAGAGAGATGATTAACTTAACTTCCCTATGGAACCTTGTCTTTTGTTTTTCCTATAAAAAGGAGAAAATTGACTTATTCCATATCTTTGAATTATCCTTTAAAAGTTTTCAATATCATTGAATCCTAACTCCCTTGATCACGACCAATCGACTTTGGTCATCTTTTGTTATCATATTAATATCCTGGGTCGTACTCAAT
The DNA here is from genome assembly GCA_029216955.1 of Iris pallida. Lineage (NCBI taxonomy): Eukaryota > Viridiplantae > Streptophyta > Magnoliopsida > Asparagales > Iridaceae > Iris > Iris pallida. The sequence continues at coordinate 9,621,003 of JANAVB010024400.1, read as the reverse complement.
TGAATTAAATTTAATTGTGACCTAGATCTCCATCCTTGGATACTCGTGCTCAGACTTCCATGACCTTGTTCCCCATCTTGTCCAAATCTTGATTTATCCAGAGATTGATCAACTTAGATCGTGTCGAGACTAAATTTTCTTTTATATATATCGTGATTGGATTTTAATGCTATTGACAGTCGTGCTTTAAACTTTCGATTTTCATCATCTTTAGAATAGTAACGCTTTATAGTTAATTCCTAGTTGTTATTTTGATAATTACCAGTTTTTATATAGGATGTGTAGCCTCCCTTCCCGGAAATTTTTGAAAATATTTTTATTATTTATTTAATTTAAATGGTAATTTTTAGAATTTTTATAAATAATTATTTAGTTAATTATTACGGTAGATGACTGTAGCCTTGGTTGAGTTTTGAAGTACAAGACGTCTAGGAATCATGGCACGGATAGCATGGCCGTGTGCCTTGGCTAGTGTATTAGCCATGCCAAGGAAGACCCAGCCATAAGTGTGTCCTAACTGGAAAAACCAGGCCAAGTTGCGTCCTAACCCTATAAATGATTTAAATATCTATTAATTAGATTATTGACTTTTAGAAGACCAGGTTGTATCAACTGGACCCTTAACAAGCCTAAGCCCATGTGGTTATACAGTGTGTCCAAAGATGACCGTGTCGTTATAGTATGTGTGGGTATATAGTATCTTATCTTAGTGTTCTACTAAATAGATTTTGTAAGTAGTTGGACACATGCACATATATCAGGTATGTATTAATGTGGGTTTGATTGTATATCGTGTCTCTTCTATTCTTTCTTCTAGCAGTTATCTTTGTTACTTATTATGTGAAGGATGAACTTTTTCTTCTCAATACTTTCTTCTTTCAACAATTTTTTTTTACATCTTAGAGTTTTGACAAGCCCTTGAACTAATAGTGAACAAAAACTTAAATTGGTACTTAGGCATAGTGGATTCACTTTTCTGGCAGTCTCGGCTTGATCAACTATTAGGCTTTCTATATATATACACCTTTTTGCACATTGGGTACCGTTGACACTCCCCCTCAAGCTGGATCGTAGATGTTGTCGAAGCCAAACTTGCCCAAAAATGTATAGAAGAGTTTCAGAGGTAAATGCCATTGTGAGGATATCAACAAGTTGCTTGGTAGATCGAAGATAAGAGAAGAGATCACCTATTTTATCCAGTCATCACGAACAAAATGACAAATCAATTTGATGTGTTTTGTACCCTCATGATTCATTTAAGTCAATGCCACATACTTCATACTAGTGAATTAAATCATATGACATAATTGAACATTATACATAATTCACTAAAGTCAATCACATGGACAGTCTCATAAAAACTTAAGCAAAATGCACAAGTATGATAAATATTTTGTTTTATATATTTGAATCAAATCCAAATTCAATAGTACATTTTTCATAAGATTATATTTAACATAGCAGCCATTTATCAATAGAATTGGCTTAAGGAAGTCAATAAGCCCGCTGCTTCTGCTTGGGTTTTAAACTGCTTTTGTACTGAGATCAAATCAACCCTGTGGTTAGGCCTGCTATTGAATGTTTGCTATACTAAAGTGGCTTCTGCTTTAATATAAACCACGCACACCTAGCTTTTTGTGCACTCAAATCATTTGCAGGCTTCTCCTTCTCCCATCCAGTATAGTTAGCATTTCAACCAATTAATTATAACTAAATAATTCTTTCATTATTGCAATCCACACCCGAATCCCAGTCCAGCCACAGCAGCAAACCCCGCTCAGCCGAACCAACCCGACCCTCCCCTTCATTATATAATGCGAGAGCGAGAGAGATTGATCTAGAAACCCTAACCATATGCCGCACCACCCGACCCCCTGGCCCTGCGCACGCCATCGTAGGCCACCGTCGATCGGAGAACCGCCAGAGGCGGTCGACAGTACGGACAGCAGCCGTCCAGTAGCAGCAGCAACTAAAGTCTGGAAGGTGACTTGTTGACCGGATTTCTCCCACGATGTTTAATCGATTTTTAAATCGATTGTACCGGTATGTACCCAATATAACCACCTTCGTGTTCTTTCAATTAGATTTAATTGTAGTACCATAGGTTGTCCGAGGAATCGATGCCAAAATTGGCGAATAACTGCTCGAAATCGAACAGTTTTGTAGTTCAAGGACCTAACTTGGAAGGCGACTTCTCGTCGATACCTCGACTATTTCAAAATTGTGTTTCAACAGAGTCGTAGAAGTCCTATAGGAGATGGATACCCCATTATTAGTTTTATTTTTAGTGTTTTATACAGTAAGATAAATAGGATTGAAAATTAGAAAAATCCATGTTAAAACAGTTTCAAAAAGTTAGAAAACCTCTGATACGACGTACGTCCCGCCAATCCGGGCGACTTGGTCGTGAACCGAAATCATCGAAAGGTGCGTTTCGGCTTCGTGGACGTGTGGGCTTTGACGAAATTCAAATTGGTTGCTTGTGCACGACAAATTTGATACGTATCCGTCAAAATTTATCGTATCGGCCTCTGTGTAAATTTCCTAATTACTTTGTGCATGTTCATCAGATCGAGATGAAACTTGCGCCAACAGGACCGTATCATTTTTCTGGTTCTGTATGCCAAGTTTGGTCCAATTCTGAGAGAGTTGATCGGATCGCCGTTTTGTGGGTCCCACAATCCGATTCAACGGACGATTTTGTGCACGGCCCACCGGAATCCACAATTGGACATACCGTTGGGTTCGTATCATCAAAACGAATTCGTAGACATGAAGTTTGACAACTTTAGAGACTCTTGTTATATTCTTTGAGTCTTATCGGATATTTATGCTAGTGGACTGCAGACCACGACCCATAGTGTTCATTCATGTTTCGTACACTTATTGTGGATTTGAGATATAGATTTATTTGCCAGGATTTGGCAGTATACCATAGCCTTGATAGCGTTTACATGTTCGAGATGGACTAGAGTCCGCTCGATACGTAGCTTGCTTGCTCACGTGCTTGCATCCGAAGGCGGGTGCGGGTCGTGACAAGTTTTTTTGGTGGCCCATGCAGGTCAGAGCATATCATATCGGTAATATAACTGTATTGATACGAGCCTGCGATAATGACTAAATCCTTAGAAATCTCAATCCACTCTGCCTTGAAATTTCTCCAAGAAAATTTCTCTACGCCCTTGAAATTTCACATTGTTCCGATTATTCTACCTTGCCTTTCCGTACTCTTGATTCTCGTTCCTTCCTATTTCGGGGTGACGAATGATCGTGCTGTCTGGAATTCATCAGAAATTCTTGAGTTATAGTATAATATTGTTTTATTATTGAATATTTGGTTGTTTGTAGATGTGAGGGATTATAGATGCCATACCCCATAGATATCTGTTGGTAGAATTGTTAGCAACTAGTTAGAAGATTATAAGATTTTTAGTGACCGCGTTTGAGGAGTAGTGTGACCAAAGGTGAGTAGAAGTCCTCAAGTATTCGGAGTTATAAAATGGCGAGAGAAGGTTATAGAATATTTTTGAGAAATTAAATTTGAGGAGATTAAGGTAATAGTAAAATTTGAATTTTAAGGAATCGTTATGAATTTGAATTTCGAGGACGAAATTATTTTAAGGTGGGTAGATTTGTAGCCTCCCTTCCCAAAAATTTTTGAAAATATTTTTATTATTTATTTATTTTAAACGGTGACTTTTAGAATTTTTATAAATAATTATTTAGTTAATTATTACGGTAGATGACTATAGCCATAGTTGAGTTTTGAAGTACAAGACGACTAGGAATCATGGCACGGATAGCATGGTCGTATGCCTTGGCTAGTGTATTAGCCATGCCAAGGAAGATCCAGCCATAAGTGTGTCCTAACTAGGAAAACCAGACCAAGTTGAGGCCTAACCCTATAAATGATTTAAATATCTATTAATTAGATTATTGACTTTTAGAAGACCAGGTTGTATCAACTTGACCCGTAACAAGCCTAAGCCCATGTTGTTATACAGTGTGTCCAAAGATGACCGTGTCGTTATAGTATGTGTGGGTATGTAGTATCTTATCTTAGTGTTCTACTAAATAGATTTTGTAAGTAGTTGGACACATGCACATATATCAGGTATGTATTAATGTGGGATTGATTGTATATCATGTCTCTTCTATTCTTTCTTCTAGCAGTTAGCTTAGTTGCTTATTATGTGAAGGATGAACTTTTTCTTCTCAGTACTTTCTTCTTTCAACAATTTTTCGCACATCTTTCAGTTTGGACTAGCCCTTGAACTAATTGTGAACAAAAACTTAAATTGGTACTTAGTGTAACGCCCCAGAACCAGAATACTGGAGAGCGGGGGCGTACATAGCCAGCTACGTATATTGAAATGGAATCCACCTCGCTATACGGTCACGGCTGTCTAGATATGAGGGTTTACTACAAGCCAACGGTCTCTTAAGGTCAAGCCTATTGTCTCAATCTCAAGCACGTAATATAGTTACAAGATGTTAGACCACCAAATATACAATAAAAGGCGTCCCAAATATTACATATTCAGCTGATCATGAAGCTAGTCATTCAAAATGCGAAGACTAGCAAGAGTTTAGTCATACATGATCAATCCTAGGATTTGTTAATCATGTTTACAGCCCGTAGGCAGACAGTAAGTAAATATGCATCGAGCTAACAGGTGCTCGTCGGCTAAACGCCTCAAAATAATAATTATACAATGTAGTGAGCAAAACAAAATAGAAAACCCACTCGTAGCCCGGGTTCCTTTTAGTCACCACCATTGGGCTGGAGGTTCGGTAGATCCTCGGGTGCTGCTCCGAAATCTGGCCACACAAAACCAGCTGGGTCAAACCCCAAAAAGAGCTAGTGCCACAAAGAAGGCCACGAAATAAGAACGAAAAGCCAGCATATCAGATCATAAGGAAGTAGAAGAAAAGTACAAGTAATAAAGAGTACAACAGGACAATAAACGACTAGGGACGTAGAACCATTCCGGGAGCCAGGTTACAACCCGTAAACCAAACAAGGACCGGGGTTGTAACCCTTCGCCTGAATAGCACTATGTCTCTACCCATTTATTGTTAAAGATAAGTAAAACAATCATGTTCAGGAGTACCAGGTACTGGGACTAGACGAGACTTAGACAAGGCTCGACACCAACCATTCACAAGCGGCCAAGCAAATACTACGGCTTACTACTTAACTAACTAGGGTTATCACAGCCTAATTACTAACAAGATGCAAATGAGAAATTCCCAGTCCCAAGCCCTGCAGACTATTCAGTTATCCTTCCGCGGGTTGAGAGTATGGTTGGGTACATCACCCAGGAGACGATATGCCCTTAGGTGACTTAGAGGGTACAACACATGACAGTGGGCTGGAAATGTTCCCTACTTGTCGGCAGGCTACAAGTCTATTAAGCGCCCAGATAACGAGATCGCCTGTGACCGGAAATTCTCTATGAACTATAGTTTGATCTAGTCATTAGCCTAATCCATATTCAGTGTGAATCCCTGACCGTGGTAACCAGGGAGTCACGTCCTAGACATGATGCAAGACAAGACAAGTGGATTACACGAAGCAACAAGAATGAACACCCACGGAATCAGAGTTGATTATGTGAGTCAAGTTAGCCATCGCAACAGCATTCAAGTCAAGTCAAGTTACAAGTCAGGAGTGCGCCGCCACGGGCCACTATCAAGTTATCCAGTACAAAGATTAATTCTGAATCACAGGTTACAAGTTAAGAGCGTACCCCATCGGGCCACTACTAAAAAGATCAGAAAGTACTAGGATCATAAATCACAGAAATCACGAAAACCGTACCAGTCATAAGCAAAACATCAAAAACTGTGCCAGGTCGTGTTGGGTCAAGACAGTCGTGTTGTGTGAAACAAGATCTCAAAACTACAATCCACAAAAGAGAAGCCAAGTCCAAGGAAATAAAACCAAACCATCATGGGCAAGTACGTTGCGCAGGGGGTCGGGTTGCGCTAGGGTCGACTTGCGCTGAGAGCGGGTTACGCTGGGTCAAGCTGCGCAGGGGGTGAGCTGCGCTAGGGACGGGTTGCGCTGGAGCCAAGCCGCGCTGGGAGTGAGCTGCGCTAGGGACGGGTTGCGCTGGAGCCAAGCTGCGCTGGGAGTGAGCTACGCTAGGGACGGGTTGCGCTGAGAGCGAGCTGCGCAGGGGATGAGCCGCGCTAGATTGGGTTGCGCTGGAACAAAGCCGTGCTGGGAGTGAGCTGCGCAGGGGATGAGCCGCGCTAGATTGGGTTGCACTGGATACAAGCCGCGCAGGGGGTGAGCTGCGCAGGATTGGGTTGTGCTGGAAAAGAGGCGCGGTTCGCTAAGGGGCACCAAGCGCGAGTCAGCCCAGCGCTAAAGAGCGCTGGCCGAGGAAGGTTGCGCAGTTCAGCCCAGCGCTAAAGAGCGCTGGCCGAAGTCTTCTTCTCCAATAGGCTGAAAGAAGAACCCAAGAACACAAAATTCCAAACTCCATAACTTGGCCAAATCAAAACAAAATTTAGATTTTCATAGTTCTATCTTGTGTAAAATTGAATTCTCTTCCACATGGAAGCCTCAAAATAAGCAAAAATATAAGTTTAATAGATCAAAACCAGGAAAATCCGAAAATGGTTAAAACTTAGATCTAGAAAAATGGAGACTCCAGATCACAAAATGTCAATTCTAATATGATTCCCCATAGCCTAATCTAACTAATGGACAAATAAAATAGGGTTCCTATTTGGTGGCAAGGTGAACTTGCCTATGGAGGTTAGGTGTTGTGTGGAGGAAGGAAGAAAAAGATGGAGAAAATTAATGGAAGAGTAATAAGGAGAGAGAAAGTTAGGTGGGGTTTTAATGAGGGATGGTGTGTTGTGTTGAGGGTGGAGGTTAACTAAGGTAGTCCAATGCAAACCAAACCAAACCAACCCAAATCCTTCTCCACAAAGAATAAAACCACGCTAGGTAAAAACCCAATTTACGAGAAAAACCAAAATTCGCAAGTCGAGCCAAAATACAATTGCAGGCCAGAATCCGAGAAAATAAAATACAGGCCCGAAATACATATAAGCCGAATTAAAATACGTATTCTGAAATACGGGCATTACAACTCTACCCATCTTAAAAAAATTCCGTCCTCGGAATTTAAATCAAGATGCTTAGAGATGTAAGAGCCAACTATATTATCCACAAATAAGCTACACTAAGCAAACAATCAAACAATCACACATGCAAGCAAGGGATGGAATGCATAAGGCATAAGGAAGACATTATACCTTACGAGTCAAACAAGTCGGGATATCGCGATCGAATGTCGTCCTCACGCTCCCACGTTGACTCACCAAGAGAGTGATGACCCCAAGCAACACGGACTAAGCTAATAGTCTTGTTCTTGAGTATCTTTTCTCTCCGGTCTAATATAGACACGGGCCTCTCCCCATACGAAAGGTTGGTACCAACAACCAGTTCTGAATGGTCCAGGATATGGCTCAGGTCCAGGATGTACCGTCATAATTGGGACACATGGAATACATCATGCACCTCTCTTAGCGACGGCGGAAGAGCAAGACGATAGGATATATCTCCTACTCGCTCTAGGATATCGAACAGCCCTATATACCTAGGACTAAGCTTTCCCTGTACGCCAAAGCGAATGACGCTGCGGTTAGGCGAGATCCTAAGGAATACATGGTCGCCGATAGCAAATTCTAAGGGACGCCGATGAGCATCGGCCCAATGTCGCTGGCGATCTTGGGCCACTCGAAGATGATCTCTGATCCTTCTGACCACTTCAACTGTCTAGGCAATCATCTCTGGGCCAAGCATCTGCCTCTCTCCAACATCATCCCAGGCTAATGGAGATCTGTACTTCCTACCATATAAGGCCTCGAAAGGTGCCATCTGAATACTGAATACTGGCCTGCAAACTATTATTGTAGGAGAATTCCACCAGGTGCAGCTGATCCGCCCATGAACCACCAAAGTCAAGGGTACAAGATCTCAACATATCTTTAAGAGTCTGGATTGTGCGTTCCGACTGGCCATCTGTCTGCAGGTGATAAGCTGAGCTAAACTGAAGGTGAGTTTCCAAACTCTCTTGCAGGCTACGCCAAAAGTGTGATATGAATCTTGAATCCCTGTCCGAGGTGATACTGATGGGCACACCGTAAAGCCTGACAATCTGCCTGAGGTACATTTCTGCTAGCTGAGCCGTCGACTGACCAACTCTGAATGAAAGAAAGTGAGCCACCTTCGTGAGCCGATCTATTATAACCCAAATAGCATCTCGACCAGCTGGGGATCTAGGCAATCCAGTCACAAAATCTATGGCCACATACTCCCACTTCCATTCTGGAATCGGTAAAGGTTGAAGAAGTCTAGCGGGCCTCTGATGTTCAGCTTTAACCTCCTGGCAAACCAAACACCGAGAGACAAATCGGGCTATCTCTCTCTTCATGCCATTCCACAAAAAATGCTGACGAATGTCTCTATACATCTTCGTGCCACCGGGATGAATAGAATACTGTGAACTGTGAGCTTCTGCCATGACCTCCTGTCTGATATCTCTACTGGGTACACAAAGATAAGTGCCGTATCGAAGTGTACCATCTTCATGAATGCACAACTCTGGCCTTCTTCCTGTCTCACACTCTGCTCTGAGTCGCTGAATCTTGGAATCTATAGACTGCGCCATCCGGATCCTCTCAACTATGCTGGAATGAACCTGTAGACTGGCCATCAATGCCACGTTGGTAGAAAGAACCACTTCAATTCCCATCTTCTGAAGATCTGCCAATAACTCTGGTTGCGCTGTTAGGAAGTAAACTCTGGCTCTCCTGCTCAATGCATCTGCTACAACGTTGGCCTTCCCTGGGTAATACTGCAAGTCCACATCGTAGTCCACCAGTAGCTCGAGCCATCTTCTCTGCCGCATGTTAAGGTCCTTCTGGGTGAAAACATACTTCAGGCTCTTGTGATCGGTGAAGATCTCCACCCTATCTCCGTACAAGTAGTGCCGCCAAAGCTTAAGTGCAAACACTACCGCTGCCAGTTCCAAGTCATGGGTTGGGCAATTTCTCTCATGATCACAAAATTATCGTGACGCATAAGCTATTACCTTCCCATGCTGTATCAGAACACACCCTAATCCTCTGCCTGAAACGTCGCAGTAAACTGAGAATCCTCCGGTCCCATCTGGAAGTGTGGGAATAGGAGCTGTTATCAAACCTCGCTTCAACTTCTCAAATAATTCCTGACACTCTGCTGTCCAAGCAAACTGCATATCCTTGCGGGTCAACTGGGTCATCGGTGCTGAAATTCTTGTAAAATCTGAAATGAATCGTCGGTAGTAGCCGGCCAATCCAAGGAAGCTGCGAACCTCTGCCACTGAGCTAGGTACTGGCCATGTCTCGATAGCCACAATCTTCTAGGGATCTACTTCCACTCCTCCTAGGGTAATGATGTGACCCAAGTACGAAATACGATCGAGCCAGAACTCGCATTTACTGAACTTGGCGTACAACTGGTGCTTTCTAAGCGTCTGAAGGACGATTCTGAGATGCTGCTCGTGCTCTGCTTCGCTCTTGCTGTAGACCAGGATGTCATCTAGGAACACGATCATGAACTGATCCAAGTAAGGCATGAAAATGCGATTCATGAGGTCCATGAATACGGCTGGCGCATTGGTCGCTCCAAAGGGCATAACAAGGAACTCCCAAGTTCAGTAAATGCGAGTTCTGGCTCGATCGTATTTCTATCTTCGAGAACACTGAAGCCCCTTTCACTTGATCAAACAAGTCATCTATCCTCGGGAGAGGGTATCTGTTCTTGATTGTCACTGAGTTCAAGGTACGATAATCTATACATAATCTGGACGTACCATCCTTCTTCTTCACAAGAAGCATCGGGGCTCCCCAAGGCGATCCACTTACACGAATGAATCCCTTGGTCCTCAGTTCTTCAATCATCTTGTACAAGATTTCCAACTCTGAAGGTGCCATTCTGTAGACTCGCTCTGATACTGGTGCTGTCCCGGGGATCAAGTCTATAGTGAACTCGATCTCTCTCTCTGGCGATATTCCTGGAAGTTCCTCTGGAAAGACATCTGGAAACTCTTCAACTATCCGGGGTAACTGTACTGCTGCTACTGCCATCCGTAATACTGCGGAAGATGATTCCACTGCGCCTCTGGAAAATGAAAACTCTGGCTCGCCTGGAATACTAAAGACAACCCTGCCAACATGGCAGTCTATCCTAGCATACTGGTTCCTCAACCAATCCATGCCTAAGACTACATCATAGTCTGCCATAGGGAACTCTATAAATCTAGCGGAGAACTCTCTACCGCTAACTACGATTCGACACGAGGAAAACACTCGATCTACTCCCACAAGACCATTACCAGTAAGTATATTGAGCCTCACTGATAATGACTCAGGCTCCAATCCTATCCGTGTCGCGAATCGTATAGACATGAATGAATGCGATGCACCAGAATCAAATAATACCGATGCTGGAGAGGAGTTGACGAGAATAGTACCTGCCACTACCTCACCTGGTGCAACCTCTTCTTCTATAGTCATCATCATTGCCTGACCTTGTCCACTGGCTGCGGGTCCCCTCTGCTGGAAACCTCTCTGCTTTCTCTGTACTTGGGCCTGGGTGTAATGCTGCTGGTTCTGCTGCTAAAATGCCTGGGCCTGAGGCAACAATGGCCTCGGGTACTGCTGCTGCATAGGTGCTGGTCCCCTAACCGAGGGACTGGTTAGGTTGGAAGAGGATGAACTACCCCTATTCGGGCAGGCTCCTATCTTGTGATCTGCCGCTCCACAAGCCAGGCATAATCCCTGCGCCCTGCGACAATCTGCCACCACGTGCCCTGGCTTCCCGCAATGAGAACATCCCATCGTAGAAGTCTGCTTCTGCTTCTGCTGCTGCGGGTACGTCAGGGTTGAATGCTGAACCGACGTTACTGAGGTCGCCCACCTCGGAGTTCCAATGGTCAAACCCCTTGCTGCCGGGACTAGAGCTGATGATTGGTGCATCTGATTGTGGGACCGCTTCCTACCTCCGGTCCTATCTACGATCCTCTGGGAGGTGTACTCGTGCCTCCTAGCTGCTCTCAATACTGCATCGAACGTCTGGTGCTCAAACTGCTCAACTACCAACAAGATCTCCAAATACAGCCCCTGCTGGAACCGCTGGACCCTATCAAACTCGGTTGCCACCAAGGTGGGGGCAAACCTACTGAGTCTAGAAAACTCAGATGCATAACCGTCGACCTTCCTGCCTCCTTACTTCAAGTTGGTAAACCTCGTCTGTAGGTCGTACCGAGCTACAGCATCGAAATACTTCGTCTGGAATCTTTCTTTAAATACCGCCCAAGTAACTGGCGCCGCTAATCCCACGGCCTGCGCCGTCCACCAACTGCGAGCTAAGTCTAGCAACTGTAGGCGTACCACCGCCACCTTCACATTCTCAGGTGTCCTAGCTGCTTCCAGAACCACCTCGGTATCCTGAAGCCAAACGTCCGCAGCAATCGCACCTTTGCAGCCGTCGAAGAATAGAGGGTTCAAGCGCTTGAAGCTGTTGGCCGCACTATTACCCTGATGACCTCCTCTAGTCAAAGCGTCTGCCACCGCCTGGTGCAAGGCATCTCCGCGACGATCCTGGGAAGCTAATAGGGACCTGATGAGACCCACCAAAGTGCCATCATCCGGTTCTGCAGGCTGGACGGGCTGAATTGGTGGTTCTCCTCCGGTAGGCACGACTCTGGAGGCCACTCCTGAATGCTGGCTTCATCTCCAGGTTGCTGCTGGTCCACGGGAGGTGCTCCGCCTTGCTGATCGGCAGGTCCAGGAACAATGCCGCTGAAGAAGACGACATAGGAAATAATAAGGAAGGACCAGGACAGATCAACGATACAAGCATGTGATCAGGTCAAGATTCTCATGGATTTGAGGATACGAGCAGAGATCAAGGACGAATACTTATTGAGACATCTATTTGGTAAACCAGCTGGGTCAAACCCCAGAAAGAGAAGTGCCACAAAGGAGGCCACAAAATAAGAACGAAAAGCCAGCATATCTGGTCATAAGAAAATAGAAGAAAAGTACAAGTAATAAAGAGTACAACAGGACAATAAACTACTAGGGACGTGGAACCATTCCGGGAGCCAGGTTACAACCCGTAAACCAAACAAGGACCGGGGTTGTAACCCTTCGCCTGAATAGCACTATGTCTCTACCCATTTATTGTTAAAGATAAGTAAAACAATCATGTTCAGGAGTACCAGGTACTGGGACTAGACGAGACTTAGACAAGGCTGGACACCAACCATTCACAAGCGGCCAAGCAAATACTACGGCTTACTACTTAACTAACTAGGGTTACTACAGCCTAATTACTAACAAGATGCAAATGAGAAATTCTCAGTCCCAAGCCCTACAGACTATCCAGTTATCCTTCCGCGGGTTGAGAGTATGGTTGGGTACATCGCCCAGGAGACGATATACCCTTAGGTGACTTAGAGGGTGCAACACATGATAGTGTGCTGGAAATGTGCCCTACTCGTCGGCAGGCTACAAGTCCATTAAAGTGCCCAGATAACGAGTTCGCCTGTGACTAAAAATTCTCTATAAACTATAGTTTGATCTAGTCATTAGCCTAATCCATATTCAGTATGAATCCCTGACCGTGGTAACCAGGGAGTCACGTCCTAGACATGATGCAAGATAAGACAAGTGGATTGCACGAAGCAACAAGAATGAACACCCACGGAATCAAAGTTGATTATATGAGTCAAGTTAGCCATCGCAACAGCATTCAAGTCAAGTCAAGTTACAAGTCAGGAGTACGCCGCCACGGGCCACTATCAAGTTATCCAGTACAAAGATTAATTCCGAATCACAGGTTACAAGTTAAGAGCGCACCCCATCGGGTCAATACTAAGAAGATCAGAAAGTACTAGGATCATAAATCATAAAAATCATAAAAACCGTACCAATCATAAGCAAAACATCGAAAACCGTGCTAGGTCGTGTTGGGTCAAGACAGTCGTGTTGTGTGAAACAAGATCTTAAAACTCCAATCCACAAAAGAGAAGCCAAGTCCAAGGAAATAAAACCAAACCATCATGGGCAAGTAGGTTACGCAGGGGGTCGGGTTGCGCTAGGGTCGACTTGCGCTGAGAGCGGGTTGCGCTTGGTCAAGCTGCACAGAGGGTGAGCTGCGCTAGAGACGGGTTGTGCTGGAGCCAAGTTGTACTGGGAGTGAGCTGCGCTAGGGACGGGTTGCGCTGGAGCCAAGCCGCGTTGGGAGTGAGCTGCGCTAGGGACGGGTTGCGCTGAGAGCGAGCTGCACAGGGGATGAGCCGCGCTAGATTGGGTTGCGATGGAACCCAGCCGCGCTGGGAGTGAGCTGCACAGGGGATGAGCCGCGCTAGATTGGGTTGCGCTGGAACCAAGCCGCGTAGGGGGTGAGCTGCGCAGGATTGGGTTGCGCTGGAAAAGAGGCGCGGTTCGCCAAGGGGCACCAAGCGCGAGTCAGCCCAGCTCTAAAGAGCGCTGGCCGAGGAAGGGTGCGCAATTCAGTCCAGCGCTAAAGAGCGCTGGTCGAAGTCTTGTTCTCCAACAGGCTGAGAGAAGAACTCAAGAACACAAAATTCCAAACTTCATAACTTGGCCAAATCAAAACAAAATTTAGATTTTCAAAGTTCTATCTTTTGTAAAATTGAATTCTCTTCCACATGGAAGCCTCAAAACAAGCAAAAATCTAAGTTTAATAGATCAAAACTAAGAAAATCCAAAAATGGTTAAAACTTATATCTAGAAAAATAGAGACTCCAAATCACAAAATGTCAAGTTCTAATGTGATTCACCATAGCCTAATCTAACTAATGGACAAATAAAATAGGGTTCCTATTTGGTGGCATGGTGCACTTGCCTATGGAGGTTAGGTGTTGTGTGGAGGAAGGAAGAAGAAGATGGAGAAAATTAATGGAAGAGTAATGGGGAGAGAGAAAGTTAGGTAGGATTTTAATGATGGATGGTGTGTTGTGTTGAGGGTGGAGGTTAACTAAGGTAGTCCAATGCAAACCAAACCAAACCAACCCAAATCCTTCTCCACAAAGAATAAAACCATGCTAGGTAAAAACCCAATTTACGAGAAAAACCAAAATCCGCAAGTCGAGCCAAAATACAATTACAGGCCAGAATCCGAGAAAATAAAATACAGGCCCGAAATACATATAAGCCTAATTAAAATACGTATTCTGAAATACGGACATTACACTTAGGCATAGTGGATTCACTTTTCTGGCAGTATCGGCTTGATCAACTACTAGGCTTTCTATATATATACACCTTTTTGAACATTGGGTACCTTTGACACTCCCCCTCAAGCTGGAGCATAGATATTGTCGAAGCCAAACTTGCCCAAGAATGTTTAGAAGAGTTTCAGAGGTAATGCCATTGTGAGGATATCAATAAGTTGCTTGGTAGATCGAAGATAAAAGAAGAGATCACCTATTTTATCCAGTCATCACGAACAAAATGACAAATCAATTTGATGTGTTTAGTACCCTCATGATTCAGTTAAGTCGATGCCACATACTTCATACTAGTGAATTAAATCATATGGCAAAATTTAATATTATACATAATTTACTAAAGTCAATCACATGGACAGTCTCATAAAAACTTAAGCAAAATGCACAAGTATGATAAATATTTTGTTTTATATATTTGAATCAAATCCAAATTCAATAGTACATTTTTCATAAGATTATATTTAACATAGCAACCATTTATCAATAGAATTGGCTTAAGGAAGTCAATAAGCCCGTTGCTTAGGCTTGGGTTTTAAACTGCTTTTGTACTGAGATCAAATCAACCCTGTGGTTAGGCCTGCTATTGAATGTTTGCTACCCTAAAGTGGCTTATGATTTAATATTAACCACGCACACCAAGCTTTTTGTGCACTCAAATCATTTGCAGGCTTCTCCTTCTCCCATCCAGTATAGTTAGCAATTCAACCAATTAATTATAACTAAATAATTCTTTCATTATTGTAACCCACACCCGAAGCCCAGCCCAGCCATAGCAGCAAACCCCGCTCAGTCGAACCAACCCGACCCTCTCCTTCATTATATAACGCGAGAGCGAGAGAGATTGATCTGGAAAACCTAACCATAGGCTGCGCCATCCGACCCCCTGACCCTACGCGCGCACCATCGTAGGCCACCGCCAGCTGGAGAACGGCCGAAGGCGGCCGACAGTACGGACAGCTGCCGCCCAATAGCAGCAACAACTACAGTCGGGAAGGTGACTTGTTGACCGAATTTCTCCCACGACGTTTAATCGATTTTCAAATTGATTGCACCGGTATGTACCCAATATAACCACCTTCGTGTTCTTTCAATTAGATTTAATTGTAGTACCATAGGTTGTCCGAGGAATCGATACCAAAATTGGCGAATAACTGCTCGAAACCGAACAGTTTTGCAGTTCAAGGACCTAACTTGGAATGCGACTTCTCGTCGATACCTCGACTATTTCAAAATTGTGTTTCAACAGAGTCATAGAAGACCTATAGAAGATGGAAACCCTATCATTAGTTTTATTTCTAGTGGTTTATACAGTAAGCTAAATCGGATTGAAAATTGGAAAAATCTATGTTAAAAACAGTTTCAAAAAGTTAGAAAATCTCTGATACGACGTGCGTTCCGCTAATCCGGGCGACATGGTCGCGAACCGAAAGCATCAAAAGGTGTGTATCGGCTTCGTGGACGTGTGGGCTTTGACAAAATTCAAATTGGTTGCGTGTGCGCGACGAATTTGATGCGTATCCGTCGAAATTTATCGTATCGGCCTTTGTACAAATTTTCCAATTACTTTGTGCACGTTCATCAGATCGAGACAAAACTTACGCTAACAGGACCGTATCGTTTTTCTGGTTTTGTATGCCAAGTTTGGTCAGATTCTGAGACAGTTGATCGGATCACCGTTTTGCGGGCCCTACGATCCGATTCAACGGGCAATTTTGTGCATGCCGGCCCACCGGAATCCACAATTGGAATTACCGTTGGGTTTGTATCATCAAAACGAATCCGTAGACATGTAGTTTGACGACTTTAGAGACTCATGTTATATTCTTTGAGTCTTATCGGACATTTATGCTAGTGGGATGCAGATTATGACCCATAGTATTCATTTATGTTTCGTACACTTATTATGGATTTGAGATATAGATTTGTTTGTCAGGATTTGGCAGTATACCATAGCGTTGACAGTGTTTACGTATTCGAGATAGGCTGGAGTCCGCTTGATACGTAGCTGGCTTGCTCACGTGCTTGCATCCGAAGGCCGGTGCGGGTCGTGACAGGGTGATAGACTGCCTTATAGCCCGATGATTTATTATTTTTCTTATCCTTTCCAGTATGGTACCCATGACCAGAGTCTGTCCCCAGTGCACAACTGCAGTTCCGGATGAGACCGAGATTGTACATCCCCCTTCCATTGCTCAAGAGGTGTTAGCAGCCTCACCGGAGGGTTTTTCTCCATCTCCTATCCTTCATGAGAGGGCCACAGTTCCGTCGGAGACTGAGGGCCTCCCTTTGCCTCCTGGAGTGGTACCCCATGCCATTCCTGATGGGGCTCAGATTTACAGACTTCTTCAAGATGTGTGGGAGGTACAGAGACTTCAGGCTGAGCTTATGAGAGAGCAGAGTCTCAGTATCTAACTGTTGTGGGATTACATGTATTCAAGGAGAGAGCCTTGCCCCAAGAGGGCGAGGAGCAGTATATACCCAGAGCATCAGGAGTACCCCGACTTTCAGCCTAGACTAGCCTATCCAGTTCAGATTCCTGTCCTGTAGAGGCCAGTTGAGCGAGTGCCTACATGTGCCTTCTGAAAGAAGCCTGGGCACGTACGGAAGGACTGTAGGAAGAGACTAGGATTGTGCCTATTATGTGGGTCAGCTAGACACAGGATGCTACATTGTCCTACTGCACTTGTCCATAGTCGAGGCCTATCTCCAGGAGAGAGTTCCAGCTACCAGACCTAGTAGAGGTAAGTTCTTGACCTATACCTTATCATGTCTTGATGATTACTGTACCCTATCATATTGTTTGTATGTTTTGATACCTTATGACTACTTTTGATCTAGTATGACTATAACGGCTACATGATGAGACCTCAGACTGATATTACCTGCAATAATCCTATGTAATATCTTTCCAACTGCCTGATTTAGATAAGTTTTCTTATAACTATGATTGTTGGGGGTTTGACCTAGAAGGAGTATGACCACTTTAATTTCGAGGATGAAATTATTTTAAGGAGGATAGATTTGTCATACTCATTTTCTAATTAAGGGTATTCTAGTCATTATGTGCTAATTTGATTTTTCTTATTTTTTATTAATTAAATTGATTGGTGTGTTGCTTTGATTGGTGTTTTGGTAGTAGAAGGTGGTATAACCTTAGTTAACCTTGACTAGAAGTCTAATAATATAATTAAATTTATTATTGGCTTTTTTTATATTTCTATTTATAATTATTGTCTATTTTAAGAATCATTTAATTCATTTTTAAGATATTTTTCTTTAAGCCTCTAAGGCTTTTCGTCAATGGGCCTTTTTAGCAACTTGAGGAGTGCTGGCCCATGACCACCTAAACCTAACCCTAATACCCTTTTTGGTCGGCCACAACAGTAGCCACCCCACTCATTGCGTAGAAACCTAATTGTCTTCACAAGTTTAAACCCTAGTTTCACCATTCTCTTCCAAAGGCCCCATTCTCTCGTTTCTCACCCAAATCCTTCCAAACAAAGTGCGTTGCGACCATTGGGAGGAGAGGAACCTATTGGATACTTGCCAACGAGGGATCGGAGGCATTTGACCAGAGGGAATCGACAATCGACGGTTTTGGGAGGCTTATTTCATTGAGTTTTGACACTCAATAGGTAAATCTCTCTAAACACTTGTTAATTTTATTTTTTCTTCGTAGATGCATCCATATAGGTACCCCAGACCTGTTCAGGATGTTTGGTAGGTTTGTGATTTCGTTTGATAGCCGTATCGGACACGTGTCGTTCCTATGGAACACGTGTTCGACGAAATGCCACTTAGAACTAAAAATTGTTATTTTTCGATTCTATTTTCACGAATTCCTTGCTAATCTTATTTGTAATAACTTTTGTGAAGACGAATCTTGATTCGACATGATTTCAGTGTCTGAATCGGACACGAACACGCGTGCACGGCCCCGTGCTTGCCCTGCGGTCTGTGCGTCATAACTCGACGCACAGGGCTCCGTTTTGCATGAAATTTTATGGGCGCATGGGGGCAACCTCTGCCCACGTTCTCGTAAAATTTTACAATG
>JANAVB010024400.1:9427619-9597619 GCA_029216955.1 Iris pallida | reverse complement strand
AACATGCAAATCGTACAGATACTCCGTACTAGATACTGTGCATAGATATTAAAAGCATCTATAAGCCTCACTATGAACGAAGTAAAGCCTATATAAGTCAAGACAACGAAGCGACGACATTCCTTTGAGACAATGCTCCTTAAAGTTGATACTCATGTACGAACGATAAGCCAACAAAAGAATCATACACCTACCCGTAACGGGTGGTCGTACGTCCCCTACAATGGAAGGCTGTTCGACGACGACCACTTCAGAAGCCGCTTGCTTCCCTTTGGCTTGACGACTGCTCGATGTAGCCTCCCCGTCTCGCGTCATGGACAACATTCTAGACGACCTCATGTAACGCCCCGGTCCCAAATACTTAGGACCAAGTATGTGGATATGCCAGCTGCATATATACGAAGAATACTCTAATATATGGAATTCTCGTATACATACATAAGCTGTAATAATATAAATCGCAGGCCAGAACATCATAAAACTATATCTCATCCACATCACACACAGAAGATATAAGAAGTCCAAATAGAATAAATGAGTAAGAAAAAAGATAGCCGAGTGGACATGCCCACACCAAATAGCGATGAAAATAATCTCAAATAAAGTAGATGTCCACTGTGAGTCTCAAAAAATATCATAAATCTCGAGATCAGCGGGAGACGCCTCGTCATCAAGGTATGGAGGATCCAGTGCCGATCCATACTCCTATGGGAAATTGCCTATACCTAGAGAGATCACCAGGTCCTCAGAGGGACGTAACAAGATAGAGGAAGAACATGCCATATGTACTGGATATAAATGCACCATAAAGTAAAGATAAAAGTAAGGTGTCCAACCATAACATTGCTCAATATCCCATCATCGAAATAGTGGGCTACCCCTACAGCCAAACAAGGACAAGGGGTAACATACTATTTCGCGATGTGACATTTTTTCATGCCATGACTGGAACATGAAATTGGCTAAGGTCTCCTAACCTTTCTAATAGGTAATTTAGAAGACATCTCGATGTATGGCCTGGTGAAGGCTGACTCCCCCAGGACAAGGTAACAACTCACAACACGAACACGTCAAGTACCAATACTATCAGTCGGCATAACTCGAGGCTAGCGGCCCACGTGACCCATTAGTCCACATAGCTCGAGGCAAGTGACTATCGTGACACGACAACCGTAGTACGCAGTTACTGTGGCTTTTGGATTTGGGTAGCCCATACATTTAACAACCTTCTTCTTCCCAAGGTCACTAATAGAAGGTAGTTCGCTAAGACTAGGTCCATAAGCATACAAAAAGGCAAGAAGGAAAAATAATTAAAAGCAAAATAAAGTGAACTAAAAAAGCAAGTAATAGATCCAACTGAAAACAGATAATAAATATGCAGCAAATAAATAACTGAAGATGCATCTAATTAAAAAGAGTAAATAAGGCAAGGTATCTTGCCTCGTGGTGCGAGAATGGCAAATCCAACGATCAGAAGCGTCAGCAAGAAACTCAAAATCCACGAACGACTACGGATGCTGAAACAAACATCAGGAACGTTCCCAGTGTAAAAGATATATCTAGGAATGCCTGTCTAAAAGTCAAATTCTGGAAAAGGAGCAAAATCATAATTTTGGGTCAAAACGAAATAGGCGTTCCGATCGACCAAATAGGCATAATTTCTAGAACTGGAGCAGGTCGCGGGCCCGCCAAATAGGTGTTCCGATCGACCTTCTCAGAATCAGGCCAAACTTGGCATAGAAGACCAGAATTTCGATAGGGTCCTGTTGGCGCAAATTTCGTCTCGATACGACGAACGTACACGAAAGTATGGCCCAGTTCGATACGGAAGTATCTTGACGGATACGTACTAATTTTGTCGTGCACACGCAATAAAATCGAGTTCCGTCAGTTCCCACACGTCGGCAACATCCATACGTGCCTTTTGATGCGTATAATTCGTGACCACGTCACCTGATTTGTCGGGACGCATGACGTATCGGGGAATTTTTTAAAAAATCATTGCTTTGGAAACTGGTTTTTTCCCAAACTTTGAAACTATTTTACTCAGAAATTTTCTATATAAATAAATAAACTATTTGAATGGTTTTATTCTTGGTTAGGTGATCTACGACTCTATTCAAGTAAATTTCGAAAAGAACTATTATTTCCTTGAAAATCTCTCTTATAATAGGGGGTCTAGGAGTGTTCCTATGTCCTGTTTTGGATCGTCTTACCTCGACTTTGTGTCAATTTGTTGGCCAATCTGGTTAACAATCTACGTATCTATTTACTAGGGTTTTAAGAAGGTCGTATAGGCTGCACATAGGATTTTCAAGACTGAAATTTGATTAAACGAAGGGGATGAAACAAGGAGGAGAAGTCAGGTACCTGGTTTCGATCGAGAGCTGTATAACAGAGGTGTTCCTCTATTCAACGGTCGTCGGTGACTTCTCTGATTATCGTCAGGGTATGCAGGGCGTTGGGGTTGTGCGTAAGGGTGTCGGGGTTGGCCTGGTGTCTCGAACGCAGTAGTACTTCAAGAAGGTTTTCGAGAATTTGTCGTCTATCCACTCGTATAGATCTTTTTATTCCCAAGTTTTGAATTCAATTTCCAATCGAATTTATATTCGGTTAGGATTGTGTTCAATGAAATCGAGTGGAGAATTTGATAAGGTTTCGTGTGGATAAGATTTGATAAAGGATGATTGAGATTGGAAAATATTTTGAAATCAAAACTTCGAATAACCCATTGTTTTTGATACAGGGGTCAGGCTGCTGTTCCTTTGGAACAGTATGCTTCAGCATTTTTTTTCTAATACAAGTACTTATATACATAAATATATATATATATATATCAAGAAAATATTAGTTAATATATGAATGCATAGTATACCCTTTTAGTTGTATCCCTACAACTTGTATACCTATATGTAAAATATTTATATTTTACCTTTATACTCCCAAAATATTTTTCACCAATACTATAATATTTATTATGATAGCAATACATATATTTTACTATATAAAAAAAAGAATATAAACCATATATATTGAAACTTACTCAATAAGTATATATATGTACAAAATAATATGCACCTAAGTTATTCTAAGTAAATATGACAGAAAATCTAGAGGTCAGTATATAAATAAAAAACACAATATAATCTCATACCTTCATTTATATGTATACCTATGCCCCAAATCATTTGAATTGATAAATAAAATCCAAACTCTATGGAATAAAAATTAAAATAATGTATATATATTATACATAAATTAATCAACAATAATGTATAGTAGGATTCAGGGAGAGATTTTACATCCTACCCAACTTATAAAAATTTTGCTCTCAAAATTAAAAATAATCTTAATATGTAGAAATAAAAAATACAACGAGATTTATTTCACAGAGGAGGGCAGGTACGTCAAATCGTATATCATTTTTTTGAAAGATAGAGGAGGTGGTTATCACAAGAAACAAATTGACATCATATTCTACAAGATAGGGTATTCTTGGTTCAAAGCCCTACCCAACTTATAAAAGTTAGCAAACCATGAAATTCGTAGTTGCAAAACTTCTGAGTAGGACAATTTCTAAAGTGAGGCACGAGAACATTGGAAACTTCTATCCGCAATCATGGATTCTAAGTGAGTCTAGATATTTTCATGACGTTCTTGGTCGATATAATTCTTACCGAATTAGCATTCCTGGAATATAGTCATTCTTGAGCAAGTCAGTAGGAATTGTATTCGGACTAAATATAGCTGCGATGAATAGTACATAGGGATTTTCTATTGAATAAATCATGGGTTTAATCTATATTGGCTGAGGAAGCCATGTAGAATCACTTTAAACCATCCTAGTTGGGTTAAGGTAACCTAAACAGGTTCTAGCTCAAGTGGTTGGGCTAATTGCTAGTCACATTGGTTAACTAGTTTCCTTAAGACCAAAAGTGTGCCTTTTATGACTTTTGTATTTAAGTAGCACATAAGAACTCTATTGAGTGGCACACTAGTGGCATGCGCGTAGTGGGCTTCAAGTGGATCACAACTGTATATCGGGTCGAAAGATTTGAGTCAAAATTGTGTCTCCAATTGTAGTTGGAAAGTTTTTCGGTATTACGGTAAGGGTTATAGTTAGCCTTTTTAACACGAAAAGTCGCATCATAAAAATAGAGTACAAGGAGACATGTTTGAGTGGGACATGATATACATAGATGAAGGTAGGATTGTCTAGGTCTCGTATATGCAATTTGTTGGAAGAAAAAGACTAATGTTGTGCTCCAAATTTCAAAGTCACGGTAGGTATACCCATAGTGTTACAGATAGAAGTGGACGTTTGTGAACTGCTGGGCTATTAGCCTGATCAGAGGAAATGTGTCAAGTTAGATATCGTGCTTTAATTTCGAATAATGGTGAAATGATTACCCATGTCATCTTTACGCTTCCTTGTTGGTGAGGGATGCCAGGATGACACACGTACCGAGGAAATTGAATGATTAACTCTTTGTAGCACAAGACAATTATTGATGGGGTATTAAATTATAAGGTACGTTACGCAAGATCTCTAACTACTAACTCCTAAATCAGTAATTATAATAAGTCTTCTAGAAATAGATTTCTAATGTTGTCGAAAGTAGTGCATATGGGCTGTTGCTGATAACTAGTAATTCATACTAAGACAAGTATTATGTTATGCATGTTGACCAAGCTAATGGATGTGTTGTTCTAACGCTAAGCCATGTCTAAAATAAATAAATGTTACAACTGAAATAATACCTGCCAAATCTCCAACCTCAGGATGGGTGCCTATCACAGCCATGCTAAATGATTGCCCATGGCTTTGTCCATTTGTCTAATGTCCAGCCTGACTAACTTGTGCCGATTGGTCAGCTAAGTGTGATCCTTTAGGATGACTTCCATATGGTGGTTGATTTGGCTCTACTACTGGTCCATGTGCTACGGGTCCTTGCATCCTCTGTTGTGCTGCCTTTAGTTGTTCTGTATAGTCTTGGGCTTTGTGATGATTGGAGCCATAAATCATGCATTGTCCTAATCTGCGATGATAATCCTTTATGACATGACCTTTCCTATGACAGAAGTGACATGTAAGAAGCTCATCAATTGGATAGGGTGATGCCCTTGGTGGTGGTTGTGTCATAGAATGTCTGTTTGGTCCACCATGGATAAGGTTACTTGGCCCAGTTGCCGGAATATGGCATCTATGAGCCTGTTGTACTTCCTTGTCAAGGAGTTCCTGGCTTCTAGCTTCTTCTAATACTGCAACATAAGAAACTATAAACTGTACTGTAGTATGCTTCTTGACCTCTAGTGTCAATCTTTGGTGAAATCTCATGGCCCTTTTCTGCTCAGTAGGAATCAGTGTCTCACCGAATCTGTTCAGTCGACTAAATTCTGTATCGAACTCATCTACGGTCATGTTTCCCTGCTTGGGGTGAAAGAATTGATCATAGAGGACATCGCGTACATGGATAGGAAAGAACCTCTCATTGAAGAGTTTGTAGAACTCTTTCCAACTTTGATTGGATCCCAAGCATCTTTCTTCGGCTTTCCACCAATGATGGTAATTGTCTTCTAAGAGCAAGTCTACTACTGTCATCCAATCATTTGTTGGCAACTGGGACGCCTTTAGTAGCTTCTCTGTGCTGATAAGCCATGCGGTGACCTCTATTGGTTCCTCGGTACCTCTGGAGGGCTTGGGTTTCATATCCATGAAGTCCTTAAAAGAACCGTCATGTGGATGTAGAGCTGGTACTGGTAGCGATACCGGAGGTAGAGGTGGGGGCCTAGTTAGTACTTCCGTCATGCTCAGCATCATCAGTTCAACCTGTTGCCACTGAGTATGTATCATGGCAAACATGAACTGTGTAGTAGGGTTTCCATCCTCTGGTGGTGGAGGCATTTGTGGTCCACACTGAGGTGGATACTATAGAAGCATAAAAAATATGGGGTTCATGCGGATTACAAATTGCCGCATAGGTACCTGGGGCCAAACAGGTCCGCATGACATATGCGGCCCGTCGACAAACAGCTGTAGAAAGAAGATATGCGGCCAAGAGGAGTAGTTCGACTGATAAAGCTGACAAGTCCTAGCAAAAGCATGACAGTTCTGACACTTCGATGAGAAAGATAAGACGTAAGACGTCGCCCCAAAAGTTTTCAAACTTCATATAGCCAAGAGTAACTGTGATCCAAGCAACATGAGTCTCATGCGACTCCACATGATCAAATACTGAGAAAACCATACGCAGTAGGACACGTGGCAATCTGACCAAGTCCTTAACCACCTAGATTTGCTGCAACAAAATCCCAACAAATCGACAGATGGCAGCCCAAGAGCGGGTCTTCGCGTGCTAATTGGCCATGCGGCCGCAAGCCGTCTATGCGGCTCAAAATACATCCTATTATAAATAGCAGGGTGCCACACCCTTGCAAAGGCTGGCAACCTTCAAGAGAGAAGCAATTTCTTTACGAGCTAGAAACTGCATCATATAGTCTACGGAGTAAGGCAGAGTTGATAGCACTTTCCCGAGCCTCCACCGTCACCCACCAGAATCAAAACTAAATAATTGTACTTAGATTGTTTCCTATGATTTCTTTCAAGGCTTTCCTTTGTACAAGCGAGTTTGCAATCAAGTTCAGTGTTCTGTAATACATGTCTATGATTTTTTACGGCAAACATGATGGCGACTCTGCTGGGGACATCATTATCTTCTGATGAGAAGTTGGTGATACAATCTGATGCGTCCAAGCTCGGCTCTACACAGCAGATGCTTGTGGTTTGCTTCGACCAACAAGCCTTTGAAGAATTGCTCTCTGAAGGGAGTTCCAGCCCGTCTCAGAAGCGAGCTAACCCAAAGAGGACTCGTAAGACGTCGGTGCACAAAACTGTTGCCCCCGACCAAGTTCTCGAAGAAGCTCCTTCTGCAGCCCAAGACGGTGACCAAAGCTCTCCTGCGGCTTTGCTTCCGACCGCAGAGGACCCCACTGTCCCTAAAACGAGTAGAGGAAAACACTACGATGCTGAGTTTTTGGGGGCACAAGGGAACTCTATACGGACAAAGAAGAAGCCGCATAGAGGAGATCGACAGTCTGTCCATACGGCAGCCAACACTGGCCGCAGACAGACGGCTCATACGGCAGGCAACTCTAGTCGCAGAAAAATGATCCATGCGACAGCCAACGCTAGCCGCAGAAAGATGGTCCATGTGACGACCAATCCTGGCCTCAAACAGGACGTCTCATGCGACCCTGTCAGAAGCTCTGTATTCGATCGCCTCTCATGCAGGCCCGATGCCATGCAGCTTACTAAAGATGCAGGATGTATCAATCTGGACTCCTTTTCTATGCGCCTTCGGGTGCTAAGTTAAGAAAGTCTAGGGCAGTACGGGCCCAACCACTCCAGTAAACTGCCCAAGTTGCTGACTGTCAGTGGGCCCCGTTGACTGTTACACGGGCTCCTGACGGAAAGTTGTACAAAACCACCCGCGTCCAGTCCCCCAGGGCTAATGGACAGGGTGGGTCTTTAAAGTCTCCCTCTGAAGATCCAGAGCAAGTGCTTTTACTAGCCACAGATCAGGGAGCAAACATGATGCCTAAGCACCCGTGTGCTCGGGATTCCCGAGTTCGCAAGTTGGGTGTAAAGGTAGAGAAGCTTCCTACCGACTTACGTGACGTGATTACTCACAAACACAAGACGGCAGCGTCAGCATGCAATGAGTCCCTCTCGGGACATCATTGCATACAAGTCATCATCAACTGCTGTTTTGACAAATCAGCAGCACCTGAAGACCGGCAGTCGATTTTCCAGCGACTGTAGCAGCCAGCACCTGTGAAAATTCTAGGGGACGAGTACTTTTCTTTCGCCTCCTGTAATTCAACTCAAAACGTTCCTCCTGGCAAGGGAGAAAAAAAGACAGGCTCTTATAGCCCGACCATCTCCACCAATATTACAAGGAGACCCTCATCTGGGTGGTTCCCGTCAACCACAGGGGGTGTCTATTTAGGCACTCGATCCAAAAAGAGGCTTCCGGCACCCGGGGGTGCACTTTCGACCTCCTTGAGAGTAGATGAAGCTGGGTGTAGCTGCCCCTCAATGTATGCGACAATCCTGTGTACCAAGAGCACCCACAGGGGGTAGAGGTCCCCCAGAACTTTGCAACAGAATCAGATTTTCCTGAGGACCACCACCCTCACCAAGACTATGCTGCTTCCTACATAAGGGGTAGTAGCCCTTCTGAGTCAGAGGAAGATGATATTCTGACATTTCCTGACGATTTCTCTACACAAGGGTATGGTACCGAGAGTACCTCTACCACAATCCCTTCCACCTCTACCCACGTGAGAACAGTCTTTATGGCTGACGACGATCATGAAGCACCTTTCGACCGACAACGGCTAGAAGTGCTGGAAGCCATGATCCTGTACTTGGTCAAGTTCGTGGACAAGATCAAAGTTGCCCTGCCAACTCAACCAGCAAGGACGCCCGGTCAAACAAGCTTGGGACCCGCTGTCAACGTGGACTCCAACACGACCGCCCCTCCTTTGGGTGATGATCCCTTAGCACCATCCGTTCCTTCAGCTGCAGACGAAGCCAAGGAGGCAAAGAGGAAAGTCCAGGAGCTTAGGGCAATGTTCAATGCCCGAGACTCCTCTCGGGATCTCAGAATACGACAGCCATATCCCGATGCATGGAGAGACGTGCCTTTTCTACCGCAGTACAAGCCGTTCCATATTGACTCTTATGATGAAAAGACTTCTGCTAGTCGGTACATGACTTACTTTGAAGTCACAACCGAACACTTGCCACACAGTGATGCCATCGTCATACGACTATTCATTAGAGCATTGGAGGGGATCGCGTTCGACTGGTACCGCAACCTTCCCGACAACTGCATTCACTCCTTTGACGGCTTCAAGCACATGTTTCTGGAGAGATTCTATGAAGTAGGGCATGACGTGACGATGTCGTCCCTCATGGACGTCGTTCAGGGTGAGAGGGAGCTAACGAGGAACTACATCGAGCGGTTCCGCCAAACCGTAATGAGGTTGCCCCAAGGCAATCCCGAGAGCTCCTTGATTGAAATCTGTCAGAGGAAGTTGCTTCCCGCAATTAGCCTCTGGATGGACGATGATCAGTTCAGGGATTGGACAACCTTTATCATAAGTGCTACCAACGCAGAGGCAAAACTGAAGAAGGCTCCCCAGCTGGGATTACACATTCCAGATAGAGAAGATAAGGATAGACGTCATGGTTCCACCTCCAGCAACAACAACAGTGGCGCCACCACTAACCGGGACAACAAAGGCAAACAGGCCATGGTAGCTGATGCGACTCCGAAGCCCGAACAAAAATAGGCTGAAGGATCGTGGCCCAAGGTCAATTACTCGTTTGAAGATGGTTATGTCAAACCTATCTTCGATATGCTTTTGGAAGGGGGTAGGATCCAGCTCCCTCCACCAAGGCTCGAGCCCCGAGCAGCAGAGATGGAGGATCCAAAATACTATCACTTCTACCGCTATGTCCATTATGCCACTCATGATTGCTTCCAACTGAAGTGGTACATTCAGAGTCTTATCGACTCAAAAGCTCTGTCGATAGACTTCGAAGAGGTTACCGTGGCGACGAACATGGTATCTATTCAGTTCGGCGACTTCCCTCCGACAAGCACTACAGACGGGGTCATACCTATCCCTCGGGCAACGATGGAGGTTACCAACCTTCCACCCGTCCGGAGCTAAACATCTGGATTGGTACCTCTCACTACCTCGCGAGGAGAAATCATGTGGGTGCATCCAGACTTGGTGCCCGAAGTTACCTAGGGGGTGTCATCTCCTACCAACAAGAAGAAGGGCAGGAAGTCTAGAGCCTGCCACACAATTTCAGCTGAAGCTGAAGAAGCTGCAGATGTTGTTACCCGGTCTGGAGCACAAGTCCAGCCCGTACGGGATAATCCAGCCGAAGATCCTCAGCCGGCAACGTTGCCTCCCTCTGATGTTCTAAGGCCATCTCAGCCTCCACTGGCGGATAAGTCCAAGACTAGGGAGACTCGCTTCGACATGCCACTCTGTAATGATATACCTCAGGGACTGGAGAGGCCTTACAACATTAACATATTAGCACAATTGGCTAATATGCCAGCAAAGTTGTCGTTATACGAGCTCCTAAGGCTCTCCAAGGATCTTCGTGCCGCATTAAGCGAGGCACTGCAGAATGCTGATGCCTACTTAACTCAGGTCAAGCCTCTAGGGGAAGACCCGCCAGCAGATCTACAGGGCAGCGATAGCACAGATGCAATTGCCAACATCATATTTACTCCGTAGGACATGTTGATCAAGTCTAATTTGCATGATCGTCCCATGTATTACACTGGGTACATAGGCAACATCAAAGTGGATCGGATACATATCGACCCTGGCTCGTCAATAAGCATCATCCCGAAAAGCCTGCTCTAACTTCTTGGTATCTCTATACATCGGCTAGCAGCAACCAACACTGCCATTAGCGGTTTTAACTCAAAGAGAAGCTATCCCCTGGGGAAGATCCGGTTGAAGTGCCAGATTGGTGACCTAAAGACGGAAGTTACCTGCTACGTCATAGATGCAGACACCTCCTATAATATTCTCTTGGGATGTCAGTAGATACATAACTATATGATCGTACCATCCACCCTTCATCAATGTTTCAAGTATGTTAGTAAGCACGGTTCCGTGAAGACCAAATTCACCGACATTGATCCCTTCAAAGGGGTTGAAGCTTATTACTCTTCCGAGGCTTGTCTATATGACGAGTCCAGGAAACATATAACGGACGAGCCGGAAGACATCACAGGGCCAGAAGAACCCTTGAGAATTCATCTCCAAGCCCATAAACCGGGCAGGGCCGCACCCCTTGTTGCAACCTTGCATAAAGAGGTGCTCGGTTCTCCTGCCTCACCTACGCAGTTGGATCCAATGGTCATCCGTCTCCCAAAATCCAGCCAAGATCCAAAACCTGGCATGGTGCCAATGGTGATCCGGTTGTCAAAGACCAATCAAAGGCAATAGGAAGATGCAAGGCCCTCTGCAACACCGTTGGTAATCCGATTACGAAAATCTACTCTAAGGCGACCAGAAGACACAAAGTCCCTTGTTGAGCCCATTGTCATCCGTCTTTTCAAGACGAGTCAGCAACCAAGTGACAATCCAGCATTCTCAGGCAAATCAATACCTCAAGTAGAACCCCTGGTGGTCAAGCTGCCCAAGATAGCATCCCGACCTCTAAGCTCGTAGGGGGTAGCCAAAGAGGACGAGGAACTCGCCAAGTACGTGGTTGAACAAGCAGATAGCCCCTCTCCTGATGATGTAATCCCAGTGGATAAAATTCCTTATTTCATCAAAAAGAGGCTGTCGTTAGAGTGTTCTGAGTATGATAAGCATAATCTAATGTATGTCGCACGGGACTGTTTAGACATGAGCCTGCACATACAGGTGACAACCGTCCGTACCCCGAATCGACATGCTCCCATAAAAGGTGCTTACTTTTCGGTGTAGAAGCATGGAAAAGGACAAGAAAAGTCCATACGGCTCCAAACAGAGGGAGTCTCATGCGGCTCAGGAATCCTTCAGAACTTTATGCGGCTCGAGACTCCCCAACATCTCCATGCGGCTCGGGCAAAGACATGTGGCCA
Organism: Iris pallida; assembly: GCA_029216955.1. Lineage (NCBI taxonomy): Eukaryota > Viridiplantae > Streptophyta > Magnoliopsida > Asparagales > Iridaceae > Iris > Iris pallida. Next base: position 9,585,947 of record JANAVB010024400.1, on the reverse strand, counting down.
TACGCTGCCCACTTCCGCAGCCGGCTATAAAGCCGGCTCCCAATTAATTGCTCAGATGACAGCTCTGACACAATGAATGACAGCTCTGACATAAAAGTTGGAATGATGATGGCGTACTCTTTTGGAAAAGAAGAAAATCTTTTCTGGCAGGATCCGTCAAGTCCCGAGCACCCCAATGCGGCTGTCCGCTTCATGCGGCTGCGTCCTTCATGCGGCTGCCCCCTTCATGCGACTGTGTCCTTCATGCGGCTGCCTACTTCATACGGCTGCGTCCTTCATACGGCTGTGTCCTTCATGTGGCTGCCCACTTCATGCGGCTGCGTACTTCATGTGGCTGCCCGCTTCATGCGGCTGCCTCCTTCATACGGCTGCCTCCTTCATGAAGCTGCTGCCCCCATGCGGTAGTTACCTTCATGCGGCTAGGACTTAGAGGTAACCTATATGCGGTTCACTTAGACCAGAATCATGCGGCTCTGCCAGACGCCCCGCTCATGACGGTTGAGACACGTGGCGATCCTCATAACAAGTTGAGACATGTGGCTGTCTTATCCCCTCGGAGTTATGGCTGCTCGCAAATCTTGACAACCAAATTTAGTGCAATCACCATTATTACTCAAATCAAATCAGATTTATTATGATTAAGCAAATGGAACGCATGGTGGGAGATCCGAGCTTGTCATGACCGATTATGAGGATTCATTACAATCAGTATTAATTGCCCATACAGATTTGGCGTAATCAAGAATCAATTGCCCAGATGTAATGCAATCAAGATTAATGGCCCAGATGATTGGCCGCCGACTTTTCCAGGAGGGAATAATTGCAAACCCTAATGATCATACCCCACTCCTATAAATAGCAAGGTGTCATTCCCTTGCAGAAGGATCGGGTCCAGAGAAATAGAAAAAATATAGCAAGGTGCCATTCCCTTGCAAAAGAGATCCTCTCCACCCGGCTGGACACACAGAGAGACAAAAGGCGCGCACAGAAGAGTCTTCCCATCCAGAGAGCATTTCTTCATCAGAGCCAAGGCTACGTCTGATCGTCCAAGGAGTAAGGCAGAGCGGCCGTCGCTTTCCCGAGCCTCTATCGTCACCCCCCAGAATTAAAACTAAACAATCGTACTTAGATTGCTGTACCTAGGTTTTCGTCCCTAGGCTTTCTTTGTACGAGCGAGTTTGTATTGTGAAGTAAAAGTCCAGTCCTCCCATATAATTGTTCTGTTTTTTTATAATCAATGGCAAACACGATGGCGACTCTGCTGGGGACTAACTTCTCCACGGTTGAGAAGTTGGTGACGCAATCAGATGCAGCCAATCTTGGCTCTACTCAATAAATGCTGGTCGCTCGGTTCGACCAACAGGCGTTTGAAGAAATGCTCTCTGACGGGAGCGCTGGCCTGGTCCAACGGCGAGCCCGCATGAGAAGGCCCGCAGGGAGTGGAGACCCAAATCATTCGCTCCTTCCCAAGTTCTCGAAGAAGTACTCTCTGTTGCCCGAGACAGCGGAGAAGTCTCGCGTACGGTCCTACTTCAGACCACAGAGGACTCTGCTGTCCCCAAGTCCGGCAGAAGAAAATACTATGATGCTGGACTTGCAAGGGCAAAGAGGAACTCTGTGCAATCCAAGCTACATAAGAGCGCCAACCGCATGGAGGCCCATGCGACCGCAACTGTCAACCGCATAGAGAAAACTCATGCGGCCACAAAAGTTAGCCGCATGCAGAAAGCCCATGCGGCCAGAACTTCCAGCCGCATGCAGACAGCCTGCACGGCCATGACTTCTAGCCGTATAAAAAAAGTTCATGCGGCCACAAAGGATAGCCGCATGCAGACAGCCTGCACGGCTACACATACTAGCCGCATGCAGACAGCCTACACAGCTACACATACCAACCGCATGTAGACAGCCTGCACGGCCACCGATCCCAGCCACATACTATCTACTCCATGCGGCTCACGGTCAGTCTTTGACCGCCTCTCATACGGTCATGACCATGGAGGCTCTCTGGAGCATGTGCCAGACTCTGTTGTGACCAGCTTGGACTCTTCCTACTATGCACTCTCAAGTGCTAGAAGGAAGAAGTCTCGGGCAGTACGGGCTCGTCGAGCTCAGTCGACTGTCCCGACTTTTGACTACCAGGGCGTCCCGCTGACTATTACTCAGGCCCCTGATGGAAAGTTGTACAGAACGACCCGTGTCCAGCCCTCGGCGGCCAACGAACAGAATAGTTATCAAGAATCTCCCAACAAGGATCAGGGGCAAGTACTCGCGCTACCCCCACATCAGGGAGCAGGCAGGAGGCCAACACACTCATATGCTCAGGACCCTCCAGCCCACAAATCTGGTGACTTGCACAACGTGATTCTTCACAAGCGCAAGGAAAGAGACAAAGATTTGATGTGCAAAGAGTCCTGTCAAGGACATCAATGCACCCAAGTCATTGTCAACTGCTGCTGCAACAAGGCAACAGCACAAAAAGACCAGCGGTCCGTCTTCCAAAGGTTGCAACACCCAAGCTCAGAAGACGGGGCGCTTCTCGTCATCTCTTGTAATTCTGCTCTGAAGATTCCTGGCAGCGGTAGAGGGAAGAAAACAAATGTCTCCAGCCAAAAAATTTCAACCGGCGTAACCAAAAAACTTTCTTCTAAACGGTTGTCTACCACCGTTACAGGAGGAGTTTACCAAGGTACCCGCTCAAAGATGAAATGTGGCACACTTGGAGGCATCGGAGCTGGGGGTAGCACTCCTCCAAACATCCACGACAATTCGGTGTTCCAAGAAGACAATCCAGGGGAAACGGTTCACCCAACAGATGTAGTAGACCCCGACATCCCCGAGGACGTCCCCAACTCCCAAGACGAGGCAAGCTCTGAAGCTGGGGGTACCACTCTTTCTGAGTTCGAACCAGAGGAGAACATTCCCATATACCCGGATGACTTCTCTGTACAAGGGTACGACTCAGAGGGCACGTCCTCTACCGTTCCTTCTATCTCTCCTCATTTGAGGACGGTGTTCATGACGGACAGCAACCAAGAGGGCCCCGGTGATCGCCAACGCATCGACACTCTGGAGGCCATACTGCATGCTTTGGTCAAGTCTGTGGACGAGATCAAAGCGGCCCTTCCAACTCTGCAAAGAAGAACGCCTGGCCAAACAAGCTTGGATCCCGCGGTCAATGCAGACTCGAACTCAGCTGCACCGAACCCGGGCGATAATCCTCCTGAAATATCGGCTCCTACCGCTACAGACGAGGCCAGGGAGGCATGAAGAGAGGTCCAGGACCTCCGGGCCATGTTCCATGCCCGAGAAAACTGCCAAGACCTCAGGATACGACAACCGTATCCCGCTACGTGGAGAGATGTCCCCTTCCCACCAAAATATAAACCATTCCAAATCAATCCATATGATGGGAAGACATCTGCAAGTAGGTACATCACCTACTTCGAAGTCACAACCTACCATCTGCCTCATGACGACGCCATCCTTACGCGATTGTTTATCGGAGCATTGGAAGGGGTCGCCTTCGACTGGTACCGCAACTTACCGAACAATTGAATCCACTCCTTTACCGGCTTCAAACGTATGTTCCTAGAGAGGTTCTATGAAGTAGAATAAGACGTGACAATGTCCACCCTCATGGACGTTGTTTAGGGAGAAAAGGAGCTTACAAGAAACTATATCGAGCGGTTTTGCCAAACCGTGATGAAGATGCCTTCCGGTAACCCTGATTCCTCCTTGATTGAAATTTGCCAAAAGAGACTGCTTCCCACAATCAGCCTCTGGATGGACGAAAGTCAATTCAAGGATTGAAAGACGTTCATCATCAGTGCCACTAGCGCAGAAGACAAAGTGAAGAAAGCCTGCCAACTGGGATTGCACATCTCGGAAGGGAAAGACAAGGGCAAATGCCCTAACGTCAACAACAACAACAGCAGTAACTCCTCCAGCAACCGAGACAACAAGGGCAAGCAGGCTATGGTGGCCGACACAGCCCTAAAGTCCGAATCAAAGCCAGCAGAAAAGCAGTAGCCTCAGATGACCTACTCCTTCGAGGATGGCCATGTTAAACCCATCTTAGACATGCTCATCCAAGGAGGACGAATTCAGCTCCCTCCTCCCATGCGTGAGCCTCGTCCTGCAGACTTGGAGAACCCCAAATATTGCCACTACCATCGCTATGTCCACCATCCCACACATGATTGCTACCAACTAAAGCGATACATCCAGCATCTCATCGATTCTAAGGCCCTGGCCATTGATTTCGAAGAGGTGACCGTAGCAGCCAACATGGTGTTAGTATAATTCGGCAACTTCCCTCCGACAAAGACTCAAGACGGAGTAGTACCTGTCCCCCGAGCAAGGATGGAGGTCGCTAACCTTCCACCTCCCCGAGACCAAGCTACTGGTCTAGTACCCCTTTCCACATCACGAGGGGAGATCATGTGGGTTCATCCAGACTTGGTACCAGAGATGACTCAGTCCGTACCTCCCTCCACCAACAAGAAGAAGAATGGAGAAGTCAAATTATGCAGCACAATCTCGACAGATGTCGAAGAAGCTACTGCTGTTGTTACCCGCTCCGACGCACAAACCCAACCTCCACCGGGTAACTCAGCTGAGGACCATCAGCCGACAGCCGCTGATGCTCCTGGACCTATGTAGCCTTCGACGACCGACAAGCCTAGGCCGAAGGAGACTTGCTTCGACAAACCGCTCCGAAGGGAGACTCCTCATGGTCTGGAGAGGCCGTACAACTTTGACATCTTGGCGTAATTGGCCAACACACTGGCCAAACTATCGCTATACGAACTCCTGAGACTCTCCAAGGATGTTCGTATCGCATTAAGCGAGGCACTCCAGAATGCCGACGCATATCTAGCTCAGTCCAATCTCACTGGGAAAAGCTCGCCTGCAGATCTCCAGGACAGTGCTTGCACGGGGTCAATGCCGAATATTGTCGTCACTCCGCAAGATATGCTCATCAAGACCAACCTGCATGATCGCCCTCTGTACTATACTGGGTACATTAGCGATATCAAGGTGGATCAGATGCATATCGATCCCGGTTCTTCCATAAGCATCATCCTAAAAAGCTTACTACACCATCTACGCATCCCAATGCATCGCCTAACGCCGACAAGCACCGCCATCAGCGGTTTCAATTCGGACAGGAGCTACCCGATCAGAAAGATTTGCCTAAAGTGCCAAATCGATGACCTTCAGTCGGAATTGACCTGTTATGTCATAAATGCGGACACTTTCTACAATATTCTCCTGGGACATCCTTGGATACACGATTACAGGATCGTGCCCTCCATACTGCACTAGTGCTTCAAGTACGTCGACAAGCACGGCTTCGTGAGAATAGAATATGCCGACATCGATACCTTCAAAGGGGTCGAATCCTACTACTCAGACTCATGCTTGTATGAGAAGTCGAAAAAGTATCTCGTCGAAGGAGATACTCAAGCTCAAACTGAGGCAGCATCTGGATCAGAAGAACCTCTGACGATCCACCTCCAAGCCCGCAAGCTTGGCATAACTGCGCCCCTTACAGCCACTCTGCATAAGGACGCAATTAGCCTCTCTGCATAGGAGAAACAGATGGTAATCCGACTACCAAAGTCTGGCCAAGCGCCAAGACCTACGACAGAGCCACTGACAATCAGGTTGTCTAAAGCTAGCCAGCAACAAGCAGAGAAGCTCAATCCCTCTGTCAAGCCAATGACGATCCGTCTTCCCAGAATGAATCGACAGCCGAGCGCTAAGACAGGGACTGCTAGCCAGCCAACAACTCCCCGCCCAGCAACGAGCACCAAACTGGGGGTGGCTAGTACGCCAACGACTCCACGTTCTGCTCCACCCATGGAGCCCCTGATAATCAAGCTGCCCAAGTCATCCTTTCAGTCTACATTTACACAGGGGGTGGCTGAAGAAGAGTCAGAGCTGGCCAAGTATGTGGCTGCTTACACTGATGTGCCATCTGCAGATGATGTAATCCCACTAGAAAAGATACCTTACTTCATCAATAAAGGGTTATCTTTGAATTATCTCGAGCTTAATAAGCTTTGTACAATGTACGCTATAGAATACGACGTAGGCACTCACCTGCACACACAGGTAACAAATGTCTACACCGTAAACCAACTAACTCCAGTGGAAGACGCATACTTCATAGTCGAGGGAGAAGACCATCTAATTATCTTCGGCCGGAAGAATGATCCACAACCCTTCAGGGTAGAAGAAGTTAATCTAGAACCCGACACCGGAAGATTGCCCCTTTATCTGTATAGTTCCCGATCCAAGTACCTTATGCAAAAATAAAAGTATGATCTGGAAACTACACCAGGCTTGAACTATGGCACTGAACGGCGATTACCCTTACAATCGCCGATCTCGGATGGGAAATCACGAGACTACTACAACAAAACTAGATGTGGGCTAGGTTATGTTACACCGGCAATAACCTCGGAAAGCTCAGACGAGGAATGCGACTGGCATTCACACTCAACCGGATCACCCACTTCTGATTCAGATGTCAGCATCGGGGACATGCTCATGCAAGTCTGGTCCGTCAATATGGCATTTACCGACGCCTACGAAGAAGATGAAGATATTCCTGAGCTTCTTGAGTTAGAGCCATGGGCACAACAACTAGATGCGCAATAGGAAAAACGGTTCGAACAAAGAGAGCCTCCCACCGAGGATGAGGTTGTATAAGTTAATCTTGGTGATGAGTCCTCTCCAAAGCCCATCTTCGTCAGCAAGAATCTGACAGACGAAGAGCGAGAATCACTACTACAACTCTCAGAGAATACATCGACGTGTTTGCCAGAAGCTACGAAGATACGCCAGGACTGAACCCCGAGATTGCACTTCACAAACTCAATATCCTTCCGGACGCAAAACCAGTCAAGCAACAGCAGCGACGGTTTCATCCCGACGTCATGAATGCCATTAAAGCTGAGGTCAACAAACTGATAGCCAGCGGCTTCATCCGTGAGGAACAGCATCCTGACTGGGTCACCAACATAGTACTGGTCCTCAAAAAAAGTAGAAAGATTCGAATCTGCATCGACTTTTGCAATCTGAACGAGGCGTGTCCTAAAGATGAGTTCCCTCTCCCTATCACAGACATCATGATCGACAACACCTGCGGCTTTGAACGTATGTCATTCATGGATGGTTTCTCGGGGTACAACCAAATCAATATGTTCCCTGATGACGAAAAGCATACATCATTTCGAACACCAATTGGCATATACTGCTACACAGTAATGCCTTTCGGTTTAAAGAATTCTGGTACCACCTATCAAAGAGCTATGAAGGTCATCTTTAGGGACCACTTGCGTAAGATAGTGGAATGCTACATCGATGACATCGCCGTCAAAAGTCGCTCTAAGGAAGATCATCTGTATGATCTGAGGACAGTGTTCGACCGGATGTGAGCGCACAATTTGAAAATGAATCCCACAAAATCCTTCTTGGGCGTATCCAGCGGGAAGTTCTTGGGTTTTATTATCACCTCCCAGGGTATCCATATAGACCCTGTGAAGACAAAGGCAATCATGGAGATGGGTCCCCCGAGAAATCCCTGTGAACACCGAGGCCTTCAAGGGAGGCTGGCCTACATTAGGAGGTTTATCTCCAACCTCTCCGGACGATGTCATCCATTCACCCACCTCATGAAGAAGGGCATTTCATTCGTATGGGATAAAGAATGCCAGCGAGCCTTCGACAGCATAAAAGAATATCTGACGAACCCTCCAGTCCTGGTAGCCCCGGTGGCTGGAAGACCATTCCTGCTCTATGTACGAGCAAAGGAGCATTCTCTTGGTGCTTTACTAGCGCAAAACAATGATACAGGCCATGAACAGGCTATATATTACCTCAGCCAAATGATGATCGGGCCGGAGCATCGATACACTGCCGTAGAGAAAGAATGCCTTACTTTGGTCTTCGCCATTCAGAAGACGCGATACTACGTCACGGGACAAACCATCCATGTCGTATCAAGAGTTAACCCCCTCAGGGTCCTCATGACCAAGCCGGGTGCACTCAGCTCTCGTCTCGCTACCTGGGCGATATTACTGTCTTCCTACCACATGATCTTCGTCCCGCAGAAGGCTGTTAAAGGTCAAGCTCTGGCAGAATTTTTAGCAGCTCATCCGGGTTCGGAGTCAACCAGAATAGACGAAGAGATTCCAGATGAGGTCACAAATTCAAATGTGGCCTCTCATGATGTCGTATGGAGAATGTTCTTTGACGGTGCTTCTAGAACTGGGCCCAAGGGCTACATCGTCGCTGGAGTTGGAATAGTGCTGATTTCTCCCACCGGGTTGGTAATCAATCGAGCATATTCCCTCACGAAGCCTTGTTTAAATAACGTGGCCGAGTACAACGCTTTGGTCATTGGTTTCCGACTTTCGAAAGAACTGGGGGTAGAGCACCTTGAAGCATATGGTGATTCATAGTTAATCGTCAATCAGATTCGGGGTTCATACGAGGTTCGCCATGAAGACATGATCCCCTATCACCAAATAGCAATCGACATCATCTCATCCTTGGGAGGGTTCTTCATAGAGCACGTTCTAAGGCTCCAGAACATCGAAGCCGATGATGCCCTAGCAGGCCTTGCCGCTTTCTTAGCAGTTCTGAATCATGCTCATCCTCTGGTTGATATAATAGGCCGTGAGTTGGTCTGTCCCAGGAATAATGTTCAATGTGTTGAGAGTTAATCCGCACTGACAGTTGACGAAGCACCAGATTGGAGACAACCATTCATTGACTTCGTAGTCTACGACATCCTGCCAGAGAATCTGAAGGAAGCCACTTCTATCAGAAGACGTTCCCTCAGATTCTTCTACGATATAGAGACGAAAATGCTATATCGGCGATCATACGATGGATTACTGCTTTGATGCCTGTCAAATACAGAAGCCAAAAAAGCCATACGTGAAGCTCACGATGCCATCTGTGGGGCCCATCAGCCTGGCCCGAAACTACAAGATCGCCTTCGTCGAATGGGCTATTACTGGCCCATGATGGTTGCAGACGCAATAGACTATGCACGAAAATGCAAAGCCAGTCAAGTCCACGCAGATTTCATCCACCAGCCATCCGAGTTTCTACACCCGACAGTGGCATCCTGGCCATTTGAAGCATGGAGAATGGACATCATTGGTCCGATCACTCCACCTTCGTCCCGAAGACATCATTTCATACTCGCAATCACAGATTACTTCTCCAAATGGGCGGAGGCTGTTCCGCTTGCAGAAGTAAATACTTCAAACGTGATCAGCTTCCTCAAGTATCACGTCATTTATCGCTTTGGACTGCTCCGAAGGATCATCCATGATAATGGTCTGCAGTTCGCAAGCCACGCCATCTATCGATTTTGCGACAAACACCGAATCCAGAATATTTCTTCAACACCATACAACCCGGCGGCTAATGGTCTGGCTGAAGCATTCAACAAAACAATCATCAAGCTTCTCAAGAAGTTTGTGTCATCAAACAAACGCGACTAGAATAAAAAGCTCAGCGAATGCTTATGGGCGTACCATACTGTCGTACGGACTGCCACCAGGAACACACCATTCTTTCTGGTATACGGAAGCGAGGCAATTCTCCCACTGGCGACTCAAATCCCCTCACTCCGTGTCGCTCTAACATACAGATTGACAACAGATGATAATCACCATCGCCGATTACAAGAGTTGGAGGCCTTGGATGAGAAGCGCCTATTAGCTCAACAACGAATCGAGCTGTACCAGGCACGCATCTCCGGAGCCTTCAACAAGAAGGTTAAAATCAGAACATTCCAAGTGGGCGACCTCGTTCTGGCAGTTCGGAGGCCAATGGTTATGACCCACAAAACCGCCGGCAAGTTCCAGCCAAAGTGGGAAGGCCCGTTCATCATCGATGTTGTATTCTCTAATAGAGCTTACCGCCTCGCAAAACAAAATGGAGACTTGCTCATGTTGCCCATCAACGGCAAGTTCCTAAAGAAGTATTATGTCTGAAAGGACATCTGCCAGGGTGTTGAGTTACGTACCCACTGGTACCGCTGAACTCGTATCCCGCCTTCAAATCTGCCAAAGTAATGAGTTACGTACCCGCTAGTACCGATGAACTCACATCCCGCCTTCAAATCTTCCAAAGTAATGAGTTCCGTACCCGCTGGTACCGCCAAACTCACATCCCGCCTTCAAATCTGCCAAAGTAATGAGTTACATACCCGCTGGTACCACTGAACTAGTATCCCGACTACAAATTTGCCAAAGTAATGAGTTACATGCCCTCTGGTACCGCTGAACTCACATCCTGAAAATAAATTTTCTAGAATGACGAGTCATATACCTTTTTGTACCACTGAACTCACATGCCGACTCTAAATCCCCCGGATTATCGAGTTATGTACCCGCAGGTACCGCTGAACTTACACTCTGAGCACTACAGATGAATCTATACCGCGTCTTTTAGGTAGTAAGTCATGTATGATTATACCTCTGAACTTTCTTCCTAAAAAGTGCTCCCTCCTTATGATCCAATACCCGCACTTTCGGTGCACAAAAAGGGTAACAGATCCACAGATTTTCCGAAAAAAACACGTCGATGTTACCTCTGAGTTGTTTCCCTTTCATCAAAAAATAAACCACCCCTCACATAGAACCTCCATGTCCTCATTACCTCTGAGTTGTTCTATATTCCCTTCATGGAGCCCACTCCTGCCATGTCCTCATTACCTCTGAGTGGGAAGGCTCTATCGAAGAAACCCTCATATTTACCATGTCCTCATTACCTCTGAGTAAGTATGTTGGTTCTCTCCCAACTTATTATCCGTATCCCGAATTAGGGTACGCCAAGGATAATAGGTCCACAAAAAGTCTCTCATTGGGGCAACTACTACAAAGCAAAGAATAGAGCGAATGTATTCCGATCATTCAAAATCGGTTACATTCATATGACTACATCTCATGTGCAAGCCAGAAAAGTTCTCTATCATTTCATTCAGACAAAAAAGAAGAAGATTACATTGATGTCCAAAAGAAGCAAAACACAAACTGCAGCTAAAGACAGACAGAAATATCAAGACAAAAGATGGACATTTATGAGAGCCCACGAATCCTAGTTACGGGGCCGCATATACCAATCCCTCAACCATTTTGCTTATGAAGGATCTACTTGAGCAAAATCCTCGTCCGGGGTAGGAAGGTCAGAACTCCCAGTATTACCGCCGTCAGACTGGGGCTCCTCCTTTACAGCAATGGGCGCCAGCTCTCCTTTCTGTTCCTCCATTGTTGGTATTACCTCCTCCTTAACAAACGATGACTCTTGTTTGAGAGGAGGCCGCAGCTCTTCCTTCACAATGATCTCAGCCTTTGACAGGGATGCTACAAGAATCAAAAGTAAAAAGAAACAAAGTTAGATGGTCAGAGCCTTATGCGGCCCAATCCAGATGAACGCATGCGGCCCTGTTTGAGAGGGCTTCATGCGGCTCGACTCAGAGGGACTTATGCGGCTCTGTTCGAAGGGTCATTATGCGGTTCAGTTCGTGAAGCGTCTATGCGGCCACTAGACAACTCACATGCGGCTCGGACATGGAGTATACCCCTATGCGGCTCGGACATGAGACGAACATGCGGCCCCTGCAAATTGAACAGTTCGACGAGAACGAGGGACGCATTAAAGGCTTGTGCATAAAGCATGCAACAGAGCCGTCTTTGGTATGGTTTCAAAATATGTGATCCGCCCAAACCCTTACCAGCAATAGGGAGGTGAACGTCGGGGTAAACTTCAGGCACCGTGGCTAATGAAGAAGCCACTCCCTTACCCTTTGCCGCAGCTGCAGCCTTGGAAGACTTGGGGGCCATTGTCGATGATGATCGAAGAAGGAAGATGAAGGAAGAAATCTAGGGCAAGAAGAGTTGAAGGCAGAAGAAAGTAAAGAAGCCTCTCTACCCAAAAGACGCTCTTATTTATAGACAGAAAGAGGGGGACGCTTCGATCTACGAGTTGTAAAACCGACTCTTCAGTCATCGAGACAAATCCGAACCGACGCTTGGGATCCTGCCCCAAAAGGCGGCTTTAAATCTAAAGTAAATCAAGAGCAATGAATGAGATACATACGTGGCAAAAAGACGTGGCAGAGAGCATATGCGGCCAGACAGGCCATGCGGCCAGAAACGGCCCATGCGGCTAGCAAGGCCATGCGCTAGGTAGTCCATGCGACTAGGAAGCCCATGCGGCCAGGAAGCCTATGCGGCCAGAAGAGCTTATATATAGCCGTGCTTCTTATTCAAAGTATTTTAATTTTTTAAATTGAAAACTTTGAAGGGGGTCTTGTAGAAGCATGGAAAAGGACAAGAAAAGTCCATACGGCTCCAAATAGAAGGAGTCTCATGCGGCACAAGAATCCTTCAGAACTTTATGCGGCTCGAGACTCCCCAACAGCTCCATGCGGCTCGGACAAAGACACGTGGCCATACGCTGCCCACTTCCGTAGCCGACCATAAAGTCGTCTTCCAATTAATTGCTCTGATGATAGCTCTGACACAATGAATGACAGCTCTGACATAAAAGCTGGAAAGATGATGGCGTGCTCCTTGGGAAAAGAAGAAAATCTTTTCTGGCAGGATCTGTCAAGTCCCGAGCACCCCTATGCGGCTGCCCGCTTCATGCGGCTGCCCATTTCATGCGGTTGCCCATTTCATGCGGCCGTGCCCTTCATATGACTGCCCGCTTCATGCGTCTGCATCCTTTATGCGGCTGCCCCCTTCATGCGGCTGTGTCCTTCATGCGGCTGCCCACTTCATGCGTCTGCGTCCTTCATGCGGCTGTGTCCTTCATACGGCTGCCCACTTCATGCGGTTGCGTCCTTCATACGGCTGCCCGCTTTATGTGGTTGCCTCCTTCATGCGGCTGCCTCCATCATGAAGCTGCTGACCCCATGCGGCGATTACCTTCATGCGGCTAGGACTTGGGGGTCACCCGTATGCGGTTCTCTTAGACCGCACTCATGCAGCTCTGCCAGACGCCTCGCTCATGACCGTTAAGACACGTGGCGATCCTCATGACAAGTTGAGATATGTGGCTGTCTTATCCCCTCGAAGTTATGGCTGCTCGCAAATCCTGACAACCAGATTTAGTGCAATCACCATTATTACTCAAATTAAATTAGATTTGTTGTGATTAAGCAGATGGGACGCGTGGCGGAAGATCCGAGCTTGTCATAACTGATTATGAGGATTCATCACAATCAGTATTGATTGCCCATACAGATTTGGCTCAATCAAGAATCAATTGCCCAGATGTAACGCAATCAAGATTAATGGCCCAGATGATTGGCCGCCGACTTTTCAACGAGGGAATCATTGCAAACCCTAATGATCACACCCCACTCCTATAAATAGCAAGGTGCCATTCTCTTGCAGAAGGATCGAATCCAGAGAAACAAAAAAATATAGCAAGGTGCCATTCCCTTGCAAAAGAGATCCTCTCCACTCGGCTGGACACACAGAGAGACAAAAGGCGCGCACAGAAGAGTCTTCCCATCCAAAGAGCATTTCTTCATCAGAGCCAAGGTTACGTCTGATCGTCCAAGGAGTAAGGCAGAGCGGCCGTCGCTTTCCTGAGCCTCTATCGTCACCCCCAGAATCAAAACTAAACAATCGTACTTAGATTGCTGTACCTAGGTTTTCGTCCCTAGGCTTTCTTTGTACGAGAGAGTTTGTATTATAAAGTAAAAGTCCAGTCCTCCCATATATTTGTTTTGTTCTTTTATAATCAATGGAAAACACCCGGTCCTAGACAGAAGAGGATGGGATCACACAATCATCTTTGGCCGAAAAGAAGGTCCTCAATCTTTCACGCCGTAAGAGTATGACCTCGAACCCGATGCTGGAAGACTACCGCTCAACTTTTATAGTCCTCAAGCCAAGTACTTCATGCAAAAACAAGGGTACGACATGGAAGCTACCCCGGGTCTAAATTATGGCAGTAGTCTACGATTGCCTCTACAGCCATCGGCACCGACAGGGAAGCCTCAGGATCATTATCACAGATCTAGACGCGGCCTCGGGTACGTTATGCCACCAACAACGTCCAAAAGTTCTGATGAAGAATGCGAGTGGCACTCTCATTCGTTCGAGTAACCCATTTACGACTCTGATAGCAGTATTGGAGATATATTCAGACAGACATTATCTGCCAATATGACATCTGCTAATTTCGAAGAAGAAGATGAAGACCTACTTCAACCACTTGAGTTGGAGCCATGGGTCCAGCAACTAAATGCACAATGGGAGAAATGCTTTAAACCTTGCGATCCTTCTACTGAAGATGAGGCTATGCAAGTTAACCTCGGCGATGAATCCTATCCAAAGCCAATCTTCGTCAGCAAAAGTTGACAGACGACGAACGAGAGTCGTTGTTACAACTCATCAGAGAATACATCGACGTCGTTGCCTAGAGCTATGAAGACATGCCAGGGCTAAACCCCGAGGTTGCACTCCATAAGCTCAACATTTATCTGGACGCAAACCCTGTCAAGCAAGAGCAGCGATAATTTCGTCCAGACATCATGAATTCTATCGAAGCGGAAGTAAACAAGCTTATAACTAGCAGTTTCATCCGTGAAGAGCAGCACCCAGACTGGGTAGCTAACGTCGTGCCAGTCATCAAGAAGAACGAGAAAATTCGAATCTGCATTGACTTCCGCAATCTGAATGCGGTATGCCCTAAGGATGAATTTCCTCTTCCGTCACCGATATAATGATCGATAATACGTGTGGCTTCGAGCGCATGTCCTTTATGGATGGCTTTTCAGGGTACAATCAAATCAAGATGGCTCCTGATGATGAGAAGCATACATCATTCCGAACACCGATCGACGTATTTTGTTATACGGTCATGCCCTTTGGTCTGAAGAACGTCGGTGCTACATATCAACGGGCTATGAGTGTCATCTTCAGAGATTATTTGTGCAAGACGGTGGAGTATTACGTAGACGACATCGCCGTCAAAAGCCGTACCAAAAATGATCATTTATATGATTTAAGAACAGTGTTTGACCTCATACGGGCACACAATCTGAAGATGAATCCCACCAAGTCTTTTCTGGGGGTGTCCAGCAGAAAGTTCTTGGGCTTTGTCATTACTTCCCGGGGCATTCACATAGATCCCGACAAAACAAAAGCAATCCTAGAGATGCATCCAACAAAGAATCTCTGCGAACTCTGCGGCCTTCAGGAAAGACTAGCCTATATCAGGAGGTTTATATCTAACCTCTCAGGGCGATGCCAACCCTTCACTCAACTCATGAGGAAAGGTATCTCTTTTGTATAGAACGAGGAATGTCAGCGTGCCTACGATGATATTAAGGAGTAACTGATGAATCCACCAGTTCTGGTAGCTCCGGTCACCGAAAAGTCCTTCCTGCTCTATGAACGGGCAATGGAACACTCCCTCGGTGCTTTGTTAGCACAGAATAACGACGCGGGACATGAACAAGCCATTTACTATCTCAGCCGAATAATGGTAGGACCGGAACATAGGTAAACCACCAAGGAGAAGGAGTGCCTTGCCCTAGTGTTCGCCATTCAGAAAATACGACACTACGTGACAGGGCAGACCATCCAAGTTGTTTCACGAGTTAATCCCCTCAGGGTTCTCATGACCAAGCCAGGCGCACTCAGTTCTTATCTAGCTACTTGGACGATACTGTTATATCTATATGACATGGTCTTTGTTCCACAGAAGGCTATCAAAGGTCAAGCCCTGACTGACTTCTTAGCAGCCCATTCAGGCTCAGAAATAGCCAGAATTTATGAAAAAATTCCTGATAAAGTTGTCGCCTCAAACATGACTTTGTACGACGCTATCTGGCGAATGTTCTTCGATGGTGCTTCAAGAACGGGGCCACAAGGTGATAGCATCGCTGGAGTCGAGGTGGTATTGATTTCTCCCTCCGAGCTAGTAGTCAATCGGGCGTATTCTTTTACAGAACTTTGTTCAAACAACGTAGCCGAATATAATGCTCTAGTCATAGGGCTCTAACTCGCAAAAGAAGTAGGGATAAAATACCGGGAAGCTTATGGTGACTCGCAGTTGGTTGTTAACCAGATCCGAGGTTCATACGAGGTTCACAATGAGGACCTGATTCCCTATTATCAGATAGCAATTGCCATCATTACAACCTTGGAAGGGTTCTTTATAGAGCATGTTCCTAGGCTTTAAAATACCGAAGCTGATGCCCTGATAGGTCTCGCTGCTTCCTTGGCGCTCCCAAATAACACTCATCATCTAGTCGACATAATAGGCCATGAACTGGTCTGTCCCAGGAATAATACTCAACTGGGTATGAGTTACTCCGCCCAGATAACCAACGACGTACAAGACTAGAGACGCCTGCTCATCGACTTTACGGTCTATGGAATTCTCCCAGAGAATGTGAAGGAAGCTACCTCAATCAGAAGACGCTCCCTCAGATTCTTCTATGATACGGAGACAAAAATGTTATATCGACAATCCTACGATGGACTGCTACTAAGATGCCTGTCAAATACATTGTCAAATACAGAAGCCACAGAGGCCCTACGCGAAGCTCATAATGGTACTTGTGGGGCCCACCAACCTGGCCCAAAATTACAAGATCGTCTTCGCCGAATGGGTTATTACTGGCCCACAATAGTCGCAGATGCAGTTGATTATGCAAAGAAGTACAAGACTTGCCAGATCCATGCA
Organism: Iris pallida; assembly: GCA_029216955.1. Classification (NCBI taxonomy): domain Eukaryota; kingdom Viridiplantae; phylum Streptophyta; class Magnoliopsida; order Asparagales; family Iridaceae; genus Iris; species Iris pallida. The sequence goes on along the minus strand of JANAVB010024400.1, from coordinate 9,569,198 downwards.
GATTTTATACATCTGCCATCTGATTTCTTGCACCCGACAGTGGCCTCTTGGCCATTCGAAGCATGGGGAATGGACATCATTGGGCCAATCACCCTGCTGTCGTCTAGAGGGCATCGGTTCATACTTGCAATCACCGATTACTTCTCCAAATTGGCAGAAGCTGTTCCGTTGGCAGAGGTCATAATATCGAACGTGATTAGCTTCATAAAACATCACGTCATCTACCGCTTTAGACTGCCCTGGATGATTATCTACGACAAGGAACTGCAGTTTGTAAGCCACATTTTCTATAGATTTTGCGATAAGAATCGAATTCAGAACATGGCCTCGACAGCATATAATCCTTCGGCCAATGGTCTGGCTGAAGCTTTCAATAAAACCATAATCAAGCTCCTCAAAAAGTTCGTGTCTGTAAACAAACGCGACTGAAACGAAAAGCTTGGTGAGTGTTTATGGGCGTATTGAACGACAATTCGGATGGCTACAGGAAATACACCGTTCTCTTTGGTTTACGGGAGCGAGACAGTCCTCCCATTGGAAAGTCAGATCCCTTCACTCCTAGTGGCCCTCACATACCGGTTAACGGCGGACGATAACTACCGTCGACGGCTAGAAGAGTTAGAAGCATTAGATGAGAAGCGTTTACAAGCCCAACAAAGCATAGAGCTCTACCAAGCGCGCATCTCTCGGGCTTTCAATAAAAAAGTCAAAAAGAGAATATTCTAAGTTGGCGATCTCGTCTTGGCCATTCGCAGACCAATGGTCATGACTCACAAGACCCCCGGCAAATTCCAGCCTAAGTGGGATGGTCCGTTCGTCATCGAGACCGTATTCTCCAATGGCGCGTATCGTCTCACAAAACAAAACGAAGACTTGCTCATTATGACCATCAACGGCAAGTTCCTCAAGAAATACTATGTCTAAACGACACCTTCCAACTATCTCTCAGAGCATGAGTTATATACCCTCTGGTATCGCTAAACTAATTACGCCCTGACTTCAAATCTTCCAGATTGTTGAGTTATGTACCCTCGGGTACCACTAAACTTACTCTCTGACCACTCTGAATGAATTCATATCTCATCTCTTGGTCATATCTATGAACTTTCTTGTTATAGCTTCTCTCCACCAAGAGTTTGTCTCAAAATCTATTACCCGCACCACCAGTGCGTAGAAGGGTAATAGGTCCATAAAAATTATCCTAATCTATTACTCATACTTTCAGTGCATAAAAAGGGGTAATAGGTCCACAAAATTTCCCAAACAGGAGAAACAACCATGTCCATGTTACCTCTGAGTTATTTTCCTATCCATCACAAACAAATCACCCAGTGCATAGAACTTCCACGTTGATAGCACCTCTGAGTTGTTCTGTGTACCCCTATTATGCCTACCCCTACCATGTCCTCATTACCTCTGAGTAGGAAGGCTTTGTTTTGACCCATATTTACTACGTTCTCATTACCTCTGAGTAAATATGTTGGTTTTCTCTCCACTTATTATTCGTACTCGCATCGCCAGTACACAAAAAGGGTAATAAGTCCACAAAAGTTATTCCAATCTATTACTCATACCATCGATGTGCCAAAGAGTAGTAGGTCCACAAAATATCATTCAAATCTATTTGCTCGTATTTTCGGATGCATAAAAGGGCAATAGGTCCACAAAAAATCCTCCAGTGGGATATCCTTTATCAAATACAAATGCTGTATTAGGCCCTCTAGTACAAGAACCACAAAATACCACAAATAAAATGGAGTGAACATGCTCTTCCTACTCAAGATTAGGACTACATCGACAGCAGAAATCAAAGAAAGGAAAATCCAACAAATACATGGTTTGGTCAGTTTGACAGTACTTCACCTTCAAGCAATTTTGTGGCCCTCGAAAGAGGTTATGTTTTACTGCTGAGAAGCAAACAAGGCTGTTGAATCCCCCAAGGAGCTGTTTGGAGGAGGGAAAATATAGCATGCTATCCTCCCTTTCGTATTGCGAATATCTTAGCCCCGCGCCATTGAAGGACCATACCTTCAAAACGTCATCCCTGACGGTGGTTTCGCCTACTTGGAGAGCCGTGAAGACAGGACATTCATAACAATGCCTGACCACCGTCCAACTCTCCGAGGTATACAGGTCCTTCCTACCACCTGGGGAAACCTCTTCCGAATCATGAAGAGTCCTGAGTTGTTTGATGTGTATGCCAAAATGGCACGGGGAAAACTCTTCCGAAGCATGGGAAGTTTTGAGCTGTCTGATGTAGGCGCCAGAATGTTGTATTTTCACTCCATCGCCGACACCGGTCCTGAAAAAGTTTGCTAGCCAGATCCCTACAAAAATAGAGGAAAAGGGGGAGTTAACACCAAGAAAACAAAGAACTCTGATTGCGGCCTGGCCAATTATGCGGTCTAGCCAAGATAAAACTCATACAGCCCCAAAGGGGTCAATGCGGCTCAGTCATGAAGAACTCATGCGGCCCAATACACGTGCGGATCAAGCCACGAGACAATCAGGCGGCCCAGCCATAGAGTATTCATGCGGCCCGATCATAAAGTGCTCATCTGGCACCTATGCAGCTTAGTCATGAAATATTTTACAGACCCATCTTGAGGCACTCAGGCGGTTCAAGTTCGAATGAGCAGCGGTTATACAGCACAGTCCATGAAGCCCTATCATACAGAACACATGTGGTCCAGACGAGATAGGGCATACATCGACGAGGCTTATAGCAAAGGCAGTACACAACAGCCCCGCGTACGAAAATATGTGCTATAGCCATTTAAAATTTCAGTCATTGTCTGCTCATCATCCTTACTCTTGAGAGCAGGTTGCACGTCGGAACGAATAGAAGGAGCGTCTGCCGCTCTCGACGAAGAAGCAAGTCTCTTCTCTTTGGCCGCCGCACCAGTCGACTCAGAAGCTTTTGGAGCCATAGCAGAAAGTATGATGAAGTCAAAGAAAGGAAAAGTGAAAGTGGAAAATCTCTCTCTGAACGACTCCTATTTATATAGTTGCTGAAGAGAGACTCTTCGATTCTCAAGATCATTAAGGATAGGGACGACGTTTGGGGACTTTATCCCTAATAACCGTCGGGCGTCTCTTCGATTTTCGAGATCATTAAAGATAAAGTCGACGTTTGGGAACTTTATCTCCAGTAACCGTCGGCTTCATCTCGAAAATAGATCTACAACCGAATCAAGAGCATTAAATGCAGCAGTGACAGCTGGCAGACTCTTTGCGGCTCGAAGCGTCCCTGCGACTCAACATTTGTTCTGTGACTCAGGATCCCCCTGCGGCTCAGTACTTCTCTGCGACTCAAGATCTCTTTGTAGTTCGAAAACAACTTCCTGTAATTTGAAGACTTCCTATGGCTTGACATATTTTCATGCTTCTTATTCAAAGTATTCCAAATTTGTAATTTGAAAACATTGAAGGGGGTCTTGTAGAAGCGTCAAAAATATGGGGTTCATGCGGATTACAAATTGTCGCATGGGTACCTGGGGCCAAACAGGTCCGCATGAAGGAAAGCCGCATGACATATGCGGCCCGTCGACAAACAGCTGTAGAAAGAAGATATGCGGCCAAGAGGAGCAGTTCGACTGATAAATCTGACAAGTCCTGGCAAAAGCATGACAGTTCTGACACTTTGACGAGAAAGATAAGACGTGAGACGTCGCCCAAAAATAGGGTTTGTACGCCTCCATGCGGCCAAAAGAGTGCCATCCAATCCGTATGAACATCATGCGGCTCAACTTATGCGGCCCCAAAAGTTTCCAAACTTCATACAGCGAAGAGTAACTGTGATTCAAGCCGTATGAGTCTCATGCGTCTCCATATGATCAAAGACTGAGAAAACCATACGCAGTAGGACACGTGGCAATCTGACCAAGTCCTTAACCACCCAGATTTGCTGTAACAAAATCCCAACAAATCGACAAGTGGCAGCCCAAGAGTGGGTCTTTGCGTGCTAATCGGCCACGTGGCTGCAAGCCGTCTATGCGGTTCAAAATACATCCTATTATAAATAGCAGGGTGATACACCCCTACAAAGGCTGGCAACCTTCAAGAAAGAAGCAATTTCTTCACGAGCTAGAGACTGTATCAGATAGTCCACGGAGTAAGGCAGAGTTGATAGCACTTTCTCGAGCCACCACCGTCATCCCCCAGAATCAAAACTAAACAATTGTACTTAGATTGTTTCCTAGGATTTCTTTCTAGGCTTTCCTTTGTACAAGCGAGTTTGTAATCAAGATCAGTGTTCTGTAATACCTGTCTTTGATTTTTTTACGGCAAACAGATACTGCTGAGTGAATGGTGGTAGAGGTGGTGGTACATTCTCTTCGATTGGTACCACGGTAGTCTACCCAGTCTGGATGACTGGTGGCACTTGAGTTCCCGGTTGTACCATCGACGGCGTCATGGTGGTCTGCGACTGTCCTGGCTGATACGGGGTCACCTGGGTCATTGGTAGGACCTCTCCCTCTTGAGTGGCTGCATAACCATATGTGATCGTCGAGGTATGAACGTGTCCGCTTCGAAGGTTCATCCTTACTAGCACGAAAATACAATAATGCTAGAATAGATTCGAACAAGTTACGGGTCAAGCAGTTGAAAAAGAATTGTCAACGTAGTTGCGGATGAGATCTTGGGGAGCAAGTTTATTATATCTCATTCTATATTAAAAATTTTATAAAGAGTGAACCAAGTACACTAGGTTGATCAGACCATCATGCACCTGTTCTGATAGACAATATGTTAGCGAGGTACCTCCAATAACATATGTGTCATGAACAAGCTTGAAAAATGAATAGGCTTGAAAATCTAGACTATAATAGCAGCATTGGTCAAGATGGTAGAACATAAGTACGCGAGATAATGATGAAAGTAAATATAAAAATTTTAGTCCTTTAAGAATCGAAGTTTTGTTCGGGGTTCATGCCTACACAGTCGTCCGACTGTCTTCTTGTCTGAGGCCATGGTTACGGTCAAGGAAAGGTTAGATCGTGAGGCATTCTACCAAACTTATAAGAGTTAAGCTAGTAACGATAGAACATGTCCACCTAGTACGAGTCGTCGTCCTAACCTCTGCCAAGCATGAATTAGACTGATATTACGAAGGGTTAGATATGAGGCAATACGGGTAATCAAAGAGAGTTCAAAAAGTTTGGAGGTCAAAGGAGGCAATAATCATGGATGAGATACTATTCCTATTCCTATATGCAGGCTTGTTGGACACAGTCATGTAATCCAACAATATTTTTTGACCTGCATAGGCCACCACAAAAACATGTAACGCTCCGGTCCCAAATACTTAGGACCAAGTACGTGGATATGCCAGCTGTATATATACGAAGAATACTCCAATATATTAAATTCTCGTATATATACATAAGCTGTAATAATATAAATTGTAGGTCAGAACATCATAAAACTATATCTCATCCACTGCACACACAAAAGATATAAGAAGTCCAAATAGAATAAATGAGTGAGTCAAAAGATAGCCGGGTGGACATGTCCACACCAAACGGCTATGAAAATAATCTCAAATAAAGTAGATGTCCACTATGAGTCTCAAAGAATAACATAAATCCAGATATCAGCGGAAGACACCTCTGAAGAACAGATGGCAACTCTAGAGGGGGGTGAATAGAGTTATAGCAATAATAACCAATTAAAAATTCAACTCTTTCACGATCTAAAAATAATCAGAATAAATGCGGAAAATAAATGTGGAGCAAGAGAGCATACGCAAACACAGCCGATTTTAACCTGGTTTCCCTCGTGGAGGACTAGTCCAGGCCTGAGAACTCTAGCTCAGGATTAAATCCACTATTTGTGAAATAGTAGTTACACCCCGTGCCTTTACTTCAGAAGAGCACGTCAACTTCTTACAATGGATCGCAGTAGCGATGGTTGGAATTTTCTAAGCTACTTCTTGAACTCTTGCACAAGACTCCTAACTGAGAGATGCTGAGCACTCGAGAGTTAGGAAACTTATGGCTAGTAGATGAGAAGGGTATGGCTTATATTGAGCTTAAGAGAGAAGAGAAGAGAAGATTGGATGATTGAAAATGAGAGAATTCTTGGCCTATTTATAGGTTTTTAACAGGCAGAATTCGGCCAGAATTCTGGTAGGAATTTTCAAAAATTTGGCCGTTGGACAACTAGCAACCAGCCAACCCTAAAAATTAGGGTGCTGATTTCTAGGGGCAGAGTTCGGCCCAAACTCTGTGTGGAGGCAGAGTTCGGCCCGAACTCTGTCTCCAGAGCACAGAACTGGTCCAAGGGTCCAATGGGCTAAGTTTGGATGTGGAGCTTTATGGATTTAGGATGGGTTGTGGGTTGAGTCTCAAGAGCCCAACATAACTCAGCTTACAATCATTCTAGACTCAATAAATATAAAAGTACAGACGCGAAAACGACTTGTATTTGCACAACTGAGCTGTCGTCTAGCTTGAGCAGAATATAGTCGTCGTATGTCGTATTGAATTATCACAAGTATTATTTAGTCAATGTTATCAATATTTGGTCGATTGTGAATTTGTGTCAACAATCTCCCCCATATTGATAATTGACAAAATAATAATTGTATATTCAATATCCATACCTGGACACATGTAATGACATAGCTCCCCCATAATAAGTACCGAGCTTAAGAGTAGCTCCCCCATGAACAATGCTGTGAATCTTTGTTGTCCTGTTAATAATATTCTTCCAAAAGCATATATAAACCAAACAAAACAAAATATACATAACTCCCCCTTTTGGCATATAGCAATATGAGATAAATAAAGAGTAACTGGCAAAACACACGGAAAGGAGAAGAAACGGCATATAAGATAAGATAATGACATGGAAACTGATAGTAGATCTATCAATGTCTCAAAAGCACAACTCATAATAAGTCTACTACCAAGTAAGTACATAAAAGTAACTAAAGCAGAATACAGAAAACATAATCTAAGATCTCCAGTAGCAGCCTCAAGTAGCAGTCGAAAAACCATCAACGAGCACGAGAGGGCCCGGCGTCGTCCGATGGATCAGTAAAGGAGCGACGTGGGTCCACAAATGTCGCATCTGGATCCATGTAGCGACGGACCCAAGGATCATCAATACGAAAGCCCTCACGATCGGGATCTCGCTCCATAGGAATGGGCATGGTAGGATGGCGAAACATAGAATACCGGATGTCATGCAGCGAGTTGCTGATAGCACTCATCTGCATTGTGGTCCGATAATCCAGCTGAGTCCAACGATCGTCCTCCAAAGTAAAACGATCTCGGAGCATAGTCTGAAGAGACTCGAGAGTGGCATGAGGAGGAGGAGGATCCTGTCCGAGAGGAGGGGCATCTGGCTCATCCTCAGAATGCTCAGACACGACCAGGGAGCCAACGGCCGCGTGAAGCCTCCTTGCCTTGGAGAGAAAGGCAGGGGCAGGTAAGAATGGATATTCATCAAGGGGTACATGGAACGCACGAAAGATCATAGAAAGGTATAAGGCATAAACCAAAGATCTAAGTTTCTTCCTACAGTTGATCATCCAATCCATCATTGTGTGTGGGAGGTTAAAGGGAACATGGAAGTGGAGATGGTACAAAGCTGAAATCTCAAAATAAGTGACTTCATCGGTAGAAACCGCTTTGGGTAGAATGGTGTTGAAAATGATCCGATGAAGCTCATAGAAATAAGGATTGAGGAATTTAGCCAAAAGCTTACGAGGACGTGTGTTAGGGCTACACAAGTCGTCCTTGAAGCTTTCAAGTGAAATTCTTTTGGGAAATTGGAAAGATCTTGCTTCAACAAGATTTTCCCAAGAATTTGGCTCTTGAAGTTCAAGATATTCAGCTAATTCAAAATCATCAAATGAGATATCAATACCCGCAACACGTGAATAGATGCGAGTATCATCATGAGTCAAGTTGCAATAAAACATTTGTATTGCACTACGATATATGACCAAATTTGAGGTAACAAGTTCGTCAAGGCAAAGGTCATTAAAGAGTGCATCATATTGAGAGAAAATTGTAAAGTTTATGGGGTGTCCCACAGACATCGGACGTGTCCGAAAATCACTAAACCATTCATTTGATGCGTCTAGTGATATAAAAATTCGGTCGTCGAAAGTGTTTGGATCACGTGGACGTGGAGGATTGAACAACGGATGGATTTGTTGTTCAATAGCCTGTGCAACGGGTGGTGCAACGGGCTGCTCAACGGGTGGAGGAGCATTCGACGAGGATGCGCCCTCGGTCCGAAGTCTCTTCCCACGGTTGAGCAATCGTGGAGCCATAACACAATAGATAGATAATAAAAAATTTGAGATATAGAAAAGAAAGGAGTTATACCTCAAAATATGGAAAGATTATGAAAGAGAATTGAAAACCAAGCCTCCTCCTTGAGTTTGGAGAAGAGTGGAGCTCTAGAAAGGAGAAATTAGGGTTAGGATTTAGAGAGTTTTGAGTTGGAGAGGTAGAAAAGGTGGTAAGAAGGAAGGAGAGGGAAGAGAAACCGAATATAGGGGAGGGGTTTCTCTTGGTCGGGTCAATTAATGACCATTGGATCAATAATTGGATCAATAATTGGATCAACGGCAGAGCCTGTTCCTGGTTCTGGAACAGGCAGGCCGAATTCGGCCCGAACTCTGGTAGGGACAGAGTTCGGCCCAAATTCCGAATCCTAGGGACAGAACAAGAATCAGGCTGAGTTGAGTCAAAAATTGGTTAAGTAAAGATAAAAACCAATATACTGCATGAGTATAAGTACAGAAAAAGATCCAATAAGTAAATAGATGGATAGCAGATAGTGAGTTCAAAGCAGTAATATGAAGTTTGAAAAATTAGTATTTCAGCAAGTGATAAATAAAAATGAACCGTATAATAAACAAGGAATTATATCATAATTCAATATTTTGAAGCTGCCATGGGTTAGCTGCAGGGGCCGGATCCCAGCTAGCGGTAGTCCTGAGGACTAGTGCACCGTGTCGCTTAGGCTTTTGCGCCTTGTTGTCAGAAGGACCCTTTCGGTTTGTACCCATAGCAAGTTCATCATAAGAGAATCACAATATATTCGATATTTATGCAGGTTTATTTTAATTTATAACAGCTTCATCTAAAATTCCAAGTTCACGACAAAGAAAATTGAAGCGGTCTTCGGATAATGGTTTGGTGAAGAAATCTGCTAACTGATGATCAGTGTCAATAAATTCTAAGTTAATTGTGCCATTTTGCTGACGATCACGCAAAAAGTGGTGACGAATTTCAATGTGCTTCGTGCGTGAGTGACAAATAGGGTTCTTAGTCAAGTTTATAGCACTAGTGTTGTCACAAAAGATTGGAATATGCATGAAAGATAAATTATAGTCTTTAAGGGTTTGCTTCATTCACAGAATTTGTGCACAACAACGCCCAGCTGCTATGTATTCAGCTTCTGTTGTGGATAGTGCGACAGAATTCTGCTTCTTGCTAAACCAAGAGACTAAAGCCTTTCCTAATAAATAACACGTACCGCTTGTACTTTTACGGTCGACCTTGCATCCGGCGAAGTCAGCATCAGAGTAACCAATGAGGTCAAATGATGTTGACTTGGGATACCATAGGCCTACTGTAACCGTACCCTTAAGGTATCGAAAGATACACTTAACTGCGGTCATGTGTGATTCCTTAGGATTTGCTTGATATCTAGGACACAGGTAAACGCTAAACATTATATCAGGGCGACTAGCAGTAAGATAGAGTAGACTGCCTATCATACCTCGATACTTACGTTGATCTATGGGTTTGCCGCTATCATCTGGTTCAAGTTTGGTTGAATTAGCCATAGGAGTGCTGATTGGTTTGACGTTATCAAGGTCGAATTTCTTCAGCATGTCCTTTGTATACTTCGACTGACAGATGAAGGTTCCATTTGACATTTGTTTGACTTGCAGCCCAAGAAAGTAGTTGAGCTCCCCCATCATGCTCATCTCAAACTCGGTCTGCATACACTTGGCAAAATCTTGGCAAAGAGTTTCATCAGTAGAACCAAAAATAATATCATCTACATATATTTGTACTAAAAGAATAGTGTCTTTGAAAGATTTTATGAAAAGTGTAGTGTCAATTTTCCCTTTTGAAAAACCATTCTCAAGCAAGAAGTTGCTTAGCCGTTCATACAAGCTCTAGGAGCTTGTTTGAGGCCATATAGCGCTTTCTTTAGCTTGAACACGTGGTCGAGAAATTTGTGATTTTCAAAGCCAGGAGGTTGTTTTACATAAACTTCCTCCTTAATAAAACCATTTAAGAAAGCACTTTTAACATCCATTTGAAATAATTTGAAAATTTGAAAATTTGCAAATGCACAAAGCATCCGAATGGATTCTAATCTAGTAACAGGAGCATACGTCTCATTGTAGTCGATACCTTCCTCTTGGTTGTATCCTTAGGCTATTAGACGAGCTTTGTTGCGTGTGACTGAACCATCTTCATTTACTTTATTTCTAAAAACCCATTTAGTACCAATAATCGAGTGATTAGCCGGTCTAGGAACGAGTTCCCATACTTGGCTCCTCTCGAATTGGTTGAGTTCCTCTTGCATAGCAGAAATCCAAAATTAATCATTGAAAGCTTCTAAAATGTTTTTCGGCTCAATTTGTGAAATAAAGGTAGTGCTAGCAATAGAGTCTCTTAATGATGATCTAGTAGTTACTCCACGTGAGACCTCGCCGATTACCAAATTTTCTCGATGTGATGGCTTGAAAGAGAACTTCTTTGGCAAGCCTTCCAGAGAATTTGTTTCGGTTGTGGTATTCATTAGAGTAGACGTTGATGGCTCAATATCATCATCAAGAGTAGCTGCAGCACTGTTATCTTCATCAAAAGTCACATTTGTAGACTCTTCCACAATTAAAGAGTGTTTGTTAAAAACTCTATATCCCTTGCTCTTGGCCGCATAGCCAAGGAAAATACCATCGTCAGCTTTGGCATCAAATTTGCCTAAGTTGTCTTTGGTGTTAAGGATAAAACATCTACAGCCAAAAACTCTAAAATAAGAAACATTTGGGGTTCTCCCGAACCAAAGCTCATAGGGTGTTTTCTTCGTAATAGGACGAATAAGTACCCTATTTAAAATGTGGCATGCTGTACTGACAGCTTCAGCCCAAAAGTATTTCGGGAGTGAGAACTTGTTCAACATGACTCTAGTCATATCGCCAAGAGTCCTATTCTTCCGCTCCACAACACCATTTTGTTGGGGAGTTCTTGGACAAGAAAACTCATGATCAAAACCATTTGAATCACAAAACTTTTCAAAATCAGAATTTTCGAACTCGCCTCCATGATCACTTCGGATACGAGTAATCATGTAGCCTTTTCGTTTTGAACTTTCTTAACAAAAATCTTGAAAACTGAAATAGCATTACTTTTATTTGCAAAAAAGAAAACCCAAGTAAATCTTGAAAAGTCATCAACAATAACAAAGGCATAGAGTTTTCCACCAAGACTGGCTACTCTACTAGGGCCAAATAAATCCATATGGAGTAGCTGCAGGGGTCTAGTAGTACTTACAGAGTTTATGGAATGGAAAGATGACTTGGTTGCCTTATTTAACTCACATTCGGCACATACGGTGTCCTTTTTGAATATGATGTCGGGCAAGCCTCTAACTAGCTTCTTGGTCGATAGCCTGGATATAGTATCCATGTTGGCATGACCAAGACGCTGGTGCCATAGTAGTCGTTCATCTTTATGAGCATATAGGCATCTACCTGCATTGTTAGTATTTCCAGACAAATAGAAAATATAAATATTATCCTCTTACCCCTTCAAAAGCAATGTCTTCCGTTGACCTGTCATAAATAAGGTATTTGTTTTGTCCAAAGTTAATATCATATCCATGGTCAGCAAGATGACTAATGCTGAGCAGGTTATGCTTTAACTCGGTCACTAGGCAAACATCCTTTATTACGGGAGAGGGAGGATAACCAATATTACCATTACCTATAATATAACCTTTAAGGATGTTGCCGAAGGATACATATCCTTCTTTCTTCATCGATAGTGATGCGAAAAGATTTGCGTCTCCTGTCATATACCGCGAGCATCCACTATCGAGAATCCACTTACTCTTAGTTGAGGAGGGAAGGTCCACCTACATCAAGAGTAGATGTGACCTTTGGTACCCAAGTTCTTGAGAGTCCTGAAAAGTTAGTTTTTGGAAACCATACATATATCTTTCTATCTACTAATCTTCTAATTCTACATTATGGTGAAATGTGTCCATGTAAACTACAATAAGTACATGTAGCATTCCTATTCACATTAGGAGCATGCTGATGATGTCTATAAGCAGAATAATGAGGAGAAGTGTGATGATATGTAGATTCAGCATGGTGATGATGACTATGTGGAGTGGAATGGTGATATTATTTATATGGCATGGCATGATGATATTATCTATATGGCATGGCATGATGAGATTGTCTATATGTAGAGTGATGTTGATTGTGTCTTTGTGCAACATGGTGATGACTGTATCTATGTGTAGCATGATGTTTTTGTGATATATGATGATTATTTCTACGTGTATATGGTTTGTGTCCTTTGTGAAAGTGTGTGTACATGTAAGCATGATTGTGAGCAGCATGAGGATGACGTGGTTGACTAGTATGAGTTGTGTCATGCTTTGTGTATGTCTCATGTGATTGGGTTTGAGGTTGAGCAACCTGTTTTTCCAATTTAGTCTCTAGTTTCTTAGAGACAGCTTGTAATTCAGTAATCTTAGCATTCAAACCATGCATCTTAGTAATAGTAATCTTGTGTCTGCTCTTTTCTTCTGCAAGCTCCGTGTTGAGTGTTGTGATTTCTTGTGTTTGTTGCTCAATACGTGCCTCGGCATCATCTAAGCTTATTTTAAGCTGAGATACCTCATCAGTGACATCCGTGGGTGTGGTGTATCTAATATTATCAAGTAATAGAGAAAGTCTTTGTATTTCGACTTCATGACTTTTGATTTTGTCTTTGGCTTGTTTGTATTTACCAATGACCTTTTTACGATCACTAAGTAAATCGGCGAAAGCATCGCCAAGTTCATCAAAAGTGAAGTCGTCAAGAGTTTCGTTTGAAACCTTGTCGGACGTCGCCATTAGGCACACATTAGCCGTATCTTGAGGAGAGTTCTTTTCTTCCTCGGAGTCACTAGCTTCGCTTTCATGCCAAATGCTTGTGTTGGCATATTTCTTTGAGGAGGTCTTCTTGTGTGGCTTCTCATAGCGGTTGCTCTTCTTTAAGAATGGACAGTCTTTTCGGACGTGTCCCATCTTCTTACAACCGTAGCAAGTTGGCTCTTCTTCTTCATCTTCTTGTGGTTCCTTCTTTCTTCGATTGAAGCGAAGGAATCTCTTGAAGTTGTGAACCATGAGGGCTTGATCGTCATCTTCTGAGTTGTCGTCATCCGTCTCTTCGGGTTCAGCCCTCCGTCGGTGAGCTTTGAGTGCGATCTCCTTAGCCTTAGGAGCAGGCTCTTCGAAGTCCTTGAGGTCAAGCTCATGAGTCATTAGCTTTTCCATCAAGGTCTCCATAGTCATGGTTGTGAGATCATTTCCTTCTATGATGGCTGTCACCTTAGGGTTCCAAACTTTTGGTAGCCCCCTAAATAGCTTGTAAATCTTCTCGTGATTTGAATATTGCTTCCCAAACGAAGACAGGGGGTTGATGATGTCGAGGAATCTTGTGAACATTTGCGTGATCGTCTCGTTTGGCTTCATCTTGAAAGCCTCGTATTCTTAAGTGAGACGGCTTATCTTTGATTCCTTGACTTGGGTGGTTCCTTCATGCGTCACTTCTAGAAGCTTCCATACTTCTTGGGATGTGGTGCATGTAGATACCCTGTTGAACTCATTCATGTCTATAGCACAAAATAAAGCATTAATAGCTTTCGCGTCTAGACTTGCCTGTTTCTTCTCCTCGTCAGAATGTTTGTCATGTGATTTCTCAACGAGATCGCCATTGACAACTATTCTGGCGGGCTTTTTGTAACCGTCAGTGACGATAGTCCACAGGTCAAAGTCTAGCGACTTGAGATAAAAACTCATCCTTGTTTTCCAATATGTGTAGTTAGTTCCATCAAATAGGGGAGGCCTATGAGTAGACTGTCCTTCACCGTGATTGGAAATCAAGGATTGTGTGGTTGTCATGGAATGTAAGTCCTTGTAAAGAGAACCGAGCTCTAATACCAATTGAAGAACAGATGGAAACTCTAGAGGGGGGTGAATAGAGTTATAGCAATAATAACCAATTAAAAATTCAACTCTTTCACGATCTAAAAATAATCAGAGTAAATACGGAAAATAAATGAGGAGCAAGAGAGCATACGCAAACACATCCGATTTTAACCTGGTTTCCCTTGTGGAGGACTAGTCCAGGCCTGAGAACTCTAGCTCAGGATTAAATCCACTATTTGTGAAATAGTAGTTACACCCCGTGCCTTTACTTCAGAAGAGCACGTCAACTTTTTACAATGGATCGCAGTGGCGATGCTTGGAATTTTTCAAGCTACTTCTTGAACTCTTGCACAAGACTCCTAACTGAGAGATGCTGAGCACTCGAGACTTAGGAAACTTGTGGCTAGTAGATGAGAAGGGTATGGCTTATATTGAGCTTAAGAGAGAAGAGAAGAGAAGATTGGATGATTGAAAATGAGAGAATTCTTGGCCTATTTATAGGTTTTTAACAGGCAGAATTCGGCCAGAATTCTAGTAGGAATTTTCAAAAATTTTGCCGTTGGACAACTAGCAACCAGCCAACCCTAAAAATTAGGGTACTGATTTCTAGGTGACAGAGTTTGGCCCGAACTCTGTGTGGAGGCAGAGTTCGGCCCAAACTCTGTCTCCAGAGCACAGAACTGGTCCAAGGGTCCAATGGGCTAAGTTTGGATGTGGAGCTTTATGGATTTAGGATGGGTTGTGGGTTGAGTCTAAAGAGCCCAGCATAACTCAGCTTACAATCATTCTAGACTCAATAAATATAAAAGTACAGACGCGAAAATGACTTGTATTTGCACAACTGAGCTGTCGTCTGGCTTGAGCAGAATATAGTCGTCGTGTGTCGTATTGAATTATCACAAGTATTATTTAGTCAATGTTATCAATATTTGGTTGACTGTGACTTTGTGTCAACAACCTCGTCATCAAGGTATAAAGAATCCAGTGCCGATCCATACTCCTATAGGAAATCGCCAATACCTGGAGAGATCACCAGGTCCTTAGAGAACGTAACAAGATACAGGAAGAACATGCCATATGAACTGGATATAAATGCACCATAAAGTAAAAATAAAAGTAAAGTGTCCAACCATAACCCTGCTCAATATCCAATCAACAAAATAGTGGGCTACCCCTACAATCAAACAAGGACAAGGGGTAACATACTATTCCGTGATGTGACATTTTTCCATTCCATGACTGGAACATAAAATTGGCTAAGGTCTCCTAACCTTTCTAGTAGGTAATTTAGAAGACATCTCGATTTATGGCCAGGTGAAGGCTGACTCCCCCAGGGCAAGGTAACAAATCATAACACACACACGTTAAGTACCAATACTAGCAGCCGACATAACTCGAGGCTAGCGGCCCACTTTATCCATCAGTCCACATAGCTCGATGCTAGTGACCACCGTGATACGACAACCGTAGTACGCTGTTACTATGGATTTTAGATTTAGGTATCCCATACATTTAACTGTCTTCTCCCTCCCAAGGTCACTAATGGAAGGTAGTTCGCTAAGACTAGGTCCATATGCATACAAAAAGACAAGAAGAAAAAATAACGGAAAGCAAAATAAAGTGAACTAAAAATAACAAGTAATGGATCCAACCGAAAACAGATAATAAATATGCAGCAAATAAATAACTAAAGATGCATCTAATTATAAACAGTAAATAAGGCAAGGTATCTTGCTTGGTGGTGCGGGAATGGCAAATCCAACGATCAGAAGCGTCAGCAAGAAATTCAAAATCCACGAACGACTCCAGATGCTGAAACAAACATCAGGAACGTTCCCAGTATAAAATATATGTCTAGAAAATGTCTGTCCAAAAGTCAAATTTTGGAATAGGGGCAAAATCATAATTTCGGGTCAAAACGATGTCCATCGTGGACCCGCTTTGTACCGAAAAGTGTGCTAATACCTACGGTCTCTAAAGTCATCAAAGTATATATCTACGGGTTTGGTTTGAGGAGATAAACCCAACAGTATGTCCAAATTTGGATTTTGGCGGGCCGTACACAAATTCTCCCGTTGGAGCGGGTCACGGGCCCGCCAAATAAGCGTTCCGATCGACCTTTTCAGAATCAGACCAATCTTGGCGTATAGGACTAGAATTTCGATACATTCCTGTTGGCATAAGTTTCGTCTTGGTATGACAAATGTACACAAAGTTATGGCATAGTTTGTAAAAGGTCGATACGGGGGTATCTTGGCGGATACGTACTGATTTCGTCGCGCACACGCAACGAAATCGAGTTCCGTCAGTTTCCACACGTTGGCAACATCCATATGTGCCTTTCAATGCATATAATTCGTGACCACATTGCCCGATTTGTCCGGACGCACGACGTATCGGGGAATTTTCTAAGAACCGATTGTTTTGAAAACTGGTTTTTCCCAAACATTGAAACTATTTTACTCAGAAATTTTCTATATAAATAAATAAACTATTTGAATTTTTTTATTCCTGGTTAGGTGGTCTATGACTCTATTCAAGTAAATTTCGAAAAGAACTATTATTTTCTTCAAAATTTCTCTTCCAATAAGGGGTCTGGGAGTGTTCCTATGTCCTATTTTGGATCGTCTTCCCTCGACTTTGCGTCGATTTGTTGGCCAATCTGGTTAACAATCTTTGTATCTATTTACTAGGGTTTTAAGAAGGTCATATAGGCTGCACGTAGGATTTTATAGATCAAAATTTGATTAAACGAAGGGGATGAAACAAGGAGGAGAAGTCAGGTACCTAGTTTCGATCGGACGTTGTGTAATAGAGGTGTTCCTCTGTTCAAGGGTCGCCGACGACTTCTCCGATTATCTCTGGGGTATGTAGGGCGTCGGGGTTGCGAGTAAGGGTGTCGGGGTTGGCCTGGTGTCTCGAACGTAGTAGTACTTCAAGAAAGTTTTTGAGAACTTCTCATCTATCCGCTCGTGTAGATATTTTTATTCCCAATTTGAATTCGATTTCCAATCGAATTTAAATTCGATTTGGATTGTGTTCAATGAAATCAAGTTTTAAATTTGATTTGAGATTTGAAAAGATTTTGAAATCGAATCTTCGAATAATCTACTGTTCCTAATATAGGGGTCGGGTTGCTGTTCATTTGGAATAGTATGCTTTAGCTTTTTTTTATTCTAATACAAGTAGTTATATACTTATATATATATATATCAAGAAAACATTAGTTAATATATGAATGCATAGTATACCCTTTTAGTTATATCCCTACAACTTGTATACCTATATGTAAAATATTTGTACTTTACCTTTATACTCCCAAAATATTTTTCACCAATACTATAATATTTATTATGATAGCAATACATATATTTTACTATATAAATGAAAAGAATATAAATAATATATATTGAAACTTACTCAACAAGTATATATATATACAAAATAATATGCACCTAAGTTATTCAAAGTAAATATGACAAAAAATCTAGAGGTCAATATATAAATGAAAAACACAATATAATCTCATACCTTCATTTATATGTATACTTATGCCCCAAATCATTTTAATTAATAAATAAAATCCAAACTTTAGGGAATAAAAATGAAAATAATGTATATATATTTATACAAAAATTAATCAATAATAATGTATAGCAGGATTCAGGAAGGGATTTTACATCATACCCAACTTATAAAAATTTATCCTCGAAATTAAAAATAATCTTAATATGTAGAAATAAAAAAAATATAACGAGATTTAGTTCACAGGGAAGGGCAGGTACGTCAAATCGTAACTTTTTTTAAAGATGGAGGAGGTGGTTATCACAGGAAACAAATTGACGTAATATTCTACAAGATAGGGTATTCTTGGTTCAAAGCCCACAGCACGACTTGAGGCCCTTTTTCAAAAGCGCATCAGCTTTTAAGGCTATTCTAGCTTAACAAAAGCGCGTAGCCACCAATGAGCAGGGCAGGGCACAACCTACGGCACTTCATATTGGCTACCAGATCGAACTAGATCGCCAGGACCTCCAAGACCTCCATGATGTCGCTCAGGTTCGAACTCCCCATGCGAAGCGTTCCAGCACATCTCAAAGCTCATCAGCAGTTCTTCTACGAAGGCATAACTCCTTTGAACGAAGGGATCCTCAACCAAATCCGACTTAGGCAAGGCTAACGGCCGCTCGAAGCTAAGTCTGGATCCAGCATGGTATTGAAGGACAAAAAGAGAAAGACGTGACTCTTCAGAAGAAACTCCTCCTTTATATAGGGCAGGAGTGGTCCAAGATAGGCCACATGGCCGTCGATCAAAATTCCTACATTAATGGGATGAACCTAGGACTCAGCACGATGAACCTCATTAAATAGGTTCATTCGACTAAGTCTTAGACCATTAAAGGACCCCTTGAAATTCACCAAATAACGGTGGCAATTAAGAGGGAGTTGTTCCTTAAAGAGGTGTCATTAACAGCTCTTAAAAAAGACTTCAAAGCCAGCTTCTTCAGACTAGAAGCGCAACTACAATCATGTGCCAGCAGGAGGCACAGACTGGTGATGACTTCACATCATCCCAGCTTCAACGGTGCAGACCTCTGCTTCGACCCAGAAGCTCAAACCCCTTCATCAAAGACTTGGGAAACACCATTACATCCAACACAAGTTTGTCTGCTGCTCCAAAAGTACAGTAACCTCGTTAGCATGAAGCACAGCCTACTCGTCGCCCTAAAGCACAGTGACTTTACTACTCGAAACACAGCCTACTTGTCGCTCAAACGCATAGAGGTTCCATCGTCTTCGAAACATAGTCCACTCATCGCCTGAAAGTGCAGAGGCTCCGCTGTCTCTAGGAGAATAGTCTACTCGTTACACCAGAAGCGCAGCAGCACTAAGACTGCACTAGAGGTGTAGGTTGCATGGTCCCACCTAATTGGTTTATTTAAGCCTCCACTCTCAAAGATAGGACAGAGGTTGATCATATTAATAAGTGCAAATATCTTATCAATTAGTTTAAAACTCATATAAGAACGAATTTTGCTCTTTGATAAAGGTCGTATCAAGTCAGTTTGTTTAAATCGGTAGCCTCCTGAAGATCAAACATAATCCTACTCCGATATGAAATCCAAGATCTACTCAGCTTCATCTAAGCAGAGGATTTGCAGCAATAGACACGTGCCACGTGTCTCCTCATTCGGTTATTTTGATAACCACCCGAGATCTCGATAGAGGGGAATCTCGACGTCTGCCACGTGTCAATTCAGCAGAATCCTGCACCATACAATGATAGAAGATTCCTTCATATCGTAAATCCGAGTGCATATGGCATATGTGCCCCATTTTCCCTATAAATAGAAGGAGTTTTCCCTTCAACAAAAAAGGAATAAGGACACACACACAGAGGAAAGAAGCAGAAAGCAAAAGGTGGAGCTTCGAAGTCTTCAACTCCGGCATCCTCTTGATCAGTAACCCTAGAGTTCCATCAAAGGTACCAGAAAGCCAAAGCAAGTCTAATTAGTCGTCAGATCGTCAACAGAGTAAAGGAACCACTGCAGTGCTCGATCTCCACCGTCATGCTTTCCCAGAATTCTTGTACTTAGATTTCCTCGTATAGGAATAGATTGTACCTTTTTTAAGTTCAATAAACAAAAAGTTCATATAACCTTTTTTGATGTCGAACAGTCATCAAGCGGCACTGCCTGCCACATGGCCATCTTCTCAGAGAAGCTAAACAATTATCATCATGTCTGACAGCACGTCAGTCGAGAAATCCGTTCGAATCTCGAGCACATGGCACTCGAAGAGATTTAGTCAGACGTGTCAGATTCATCATAAATGACCAACAGCTGTCTCGCGCCATTTTGCAGTTGGTACGAGGAAATCAATGATACTACATCCTTCAGAAAGTCATAAAACAGTAAATAGCGCCCGGCGCTACATAGCAGTTGGCACTACCTGATCAAGTCATCCTGAAGCAGTTAGATAATATGGCACACATGCCACTAATCTCGAAGAACGTGTCTGTAACACTTCCCATGACCAAGCACATATCAATCACAGCATGCCACGTGTCCAAGCAGTTAAACTAATCGTTCGCGCCAAGTGATGAATGGTGCGCCAATTGCAGTGTGCGCCAGCAAAGATAACTACTTCTCTAAACTCTATAAATAGAGTTCCAAATCACTTTTAAGGAATAATGATCATAATCTCCTAAGCACTTGCTGCATCACTCTCCAAAGGCTATCTTCTTCGACATTGCATCATTCAAGAGATAACATGATCGTCTTCTAATCAGATTCCTATAGTTGTACTTTTTCAGAAATTATTTGTACTCTTGTACTATTTTCTTATTTTTTTAATCAAACTTTTTGTTGTTGCAAATAGTAGTCACCGACGAGTAGATGGTACGAAAGATCCTTTGGGTTCCACTATCAGATCTGGCCAAACAAAATGTCACTACCACTTTTTAGGCTAAGGGTATTTCGGTAATTTATAAAATTGGAATTATTTTGAATTTTAATTAAATAATAATGTGCTAAGTGATATATTAGATCTAAACCTAGAATTACCCTAATCTAGATATTGATCATGAACCTAGAGGCTCAGTTAGTAGATTAGAACAAGTTAACTAAGTTTTAGAATATCCAGATATTATGTCTAAGTTAGATATTTAGTGGAAACCCTAATTCTAATTGTGCCTTTACTAAAGAGGCTTGATTTCAACCATAGGAAGGGCCTTAAAACTAAATTGGACCTAACCCTAATCCTAGGAACACCCCTTTGTCGGCCATAGCACTCCCCCTTGCCTATATAAGTTCACATTAGCCCCCTCTTGCCCCTTTCATTACAAACCTAAACCCTAATTTGTGTTCTTCCCCAAATTTGTCCCCTTTCTCCAAATTACCTCCAAATTGAACCAAATCAATTGCAATACACTCCCCTAGTATAGAGGAGGTCTCTATTGGCTAGCTATCAAGGATTGGGAGCAATTTGACCATAAGAATTGGTGTGGGGTCGATTTAAAGGATTTTTATTGAGATTCCAACTCTTAATAGGTAATGACCTCTAAACCTATTAATTTTCGGATTTCTCACCATAAACACATTTATTTAGGGTCCCCCTAGCCCTAGGCTATGTTTGATTAGAAATCGAATCCATGTAGGGTGCGTATCGAAGGAGGATTGGAGAGCTATGCTTGGTGGTCGATGAAATGTCTCGTAGAACATTTTGTTCATGATTTTCTAACCTAATTACATAATTTTGTAGCAAATTATGTGTAGATTAATTATCAATTTGACTGAGTCAATTTTAGAGAATTTTTGGTGTCAGAATCGGACACGGGGACACAGGATTCACTCACTGCACAGGCATTGTGCATGCCCTGATACCTGCGTGTCCAAACATACTGGACATGACACAGTTTGAGCTGCCAATGGTTGGTAATGGTGGGGGCAATGTTTGTCATTACAAACACGAGATTTGGGATGATTTTATGGAGGAATCGAGGAGTTATTGGACTCACAGTGGTCAGTCGAAACTAGCACACACCCTACTGTACACGATCTGTTCACACATTGTTCAACACCTCGTTACACCACCTGGACACATCATATTAGAAACTTGGACACATTGACACATAGTTAACTTGATGACACTCCTCTGTGACACTTGTGTCCTTCACCAGCTTGATACACACGCACCACAATCTTTCACTGCTTGATACCACTTCACTGCTAATGTTACTAGTACTCCTCACTAGTGGATACCCTCTGGACACTTGGACACACATACTTGTTTGTGACACCATTTGGATGCCTTGTATACTGATATTTTATTTACCTGTTCACTTCACACACACACACACATGTACACACTCACTTGCCTAGGACAGACCACCTCACTGCTTGTCTGTACACTGACCCCCTATCCAGGTTCGATGGTTGAATGTATTGAGTTTTGATATAGGATTATGGTGTTAACTGAGATAGATGATAGGATATTGTTGTGTTGTATCTGTTATCAGGTTTAATATAGGCTATAGAATGTAAGTTGGGAGTATTAGTTATAAGTGTTTGAGTTACTTGGGTATGGTAGCGATACTTTATTTGTTTGTAAATGGACATTTGTTCAGTCCCATATAGGGTTATGTGAGTACTGTATCAGAGATTAGAAGCGGCCAATGTTTGGGAGTTCAGATACAGGGAGAGGGTGGGCAGAGATGTAGAGTGGATAGCAGCTGCATTACCATTTCCTTGTTTTGGCTTTACCTTGCCTTGCTTTGTAATGGCTCAGGCAGTAGAAGAAATTGCATTTGCTGTAGGAAAATACAAGCAGCAGCAGCAAACATGTTGCAGCACATCAATTGCAGTAGTAGCCCTGCTGCACTAGGCAACATGGGATACCTTGAGGCAGCAGGCCCAATTTGACCATGAGCCAATGACCCTTAGCTTTGGGTATGTGAGTTTGGTTGAGAAAGATTTCTATGTTATGAGAGGAAAACTGAGTGATGTATATAGGTTATAGTAATAGTATGGGTTATGGTGCAATTATGAGGATTCTAGGTAGATGTGTGAGGTTTACCTTCTTGTATGCTATTAGGTATATGAGAGTATAAGGGATAGTGAATGAAATGCCTTAGTTATTAAGTAGTGAGGAATAAAGTGTTGCTATATATGATATATATAAGTAATGTGTATCATTATAGCATATAACATACAATGTATATACTAGGTTGAGTTGAGGATAAGATATTATGAGTAGGGAATAGGTTATACATTATAGGTATGTATGTGTAATGGTTGGGTTAAATTCATGAGTATAGTTTAAGGCAAAATTTGACCCAAGGGTCCAAGTTAGGCCGAGTTGACCTTGTTTGACAAGATACTTGACCAAAACCCTGGAAGGTTGACTTTGGCTCTTAGTTTGACTAAGGGATGACCAAAGTTGGCTTAGAGTTGACTTTGAACGAAAATTGACTAAGAATCATGTAGATTGCATTATAAACTTCAATTATTCAATATTAAACACATTTTAACCTGTATTGCTCTAAATAGGACATTGTGACTCCTGTTCGGACATCTGTATACATCAGTCGCTCAGGGTATCAGGCAAGTACATTCTCTGATAGTTCTTCCATCTACTTGCTGATTACTGTATTTCAGTTCTAGTTAGTTCTATTGATTCTCTGTCAATACGGATTAGTATTTCTGGATCTACTACATGAGACACTCACCTTTTACATGTTTGGCCTCTATTGCTGGAATCATTACTGGAATCACTACTGGAATCACCTACTGGCATCATCATGTTCTGGCTGGACTTGTACTTTACTTTCGTGTTATTTTTTGGATTCACTTGTACTTGTCGGGCGGGAAAATATTCGAGTAGACATGTAAACATTCCCAATACTACGACCACTCTTTGGTCTGATCAGGAACGATAGCAGTCCCACACTTGTCATGTGTGCGATAAGTCATTTTACCCCTAGTCGTTTATATGCCTATCTCGGTATTTTAAAACACACTGTTAGAGTCGTGTATTGGACTCACGCTGGAATCACATACTGGACTCATACGGGAATCACACTTGACTTATATTGTGCTGGACTCACACTGGGATCATACTTGACTTACCTTGTACTGTTTGGACTCATATCACATTACTCTAGTTCAGCTAGCTTTATTTCACAGTCTTCATTGCCATAATCTTTTGTTTCATAGTGTTTACTTCCTTTGTTCTAACTGTCGTTCTATTTTCATTACCTGTCACAAGCTTGCCATGTTAATCAATATTATTGTCTATAACTGCTTTATAGTCTTTATTTTTTATTTGGGACTGCCTGAGGAGTTGTGCTCATTCCAATCCTGACTTGATATATTGACAAAATATTACAGATATTTGCCCTGAGGACACATGCCCTACTTGCTTTGGAACCAAGGAGGGATTAGCTACCTTTGGTCCCGATTATCAGGAGTGATCGGGAGACTAGTTTAGTAGACTTGTTTTAGTTTTCATGTTTAGAACTTAAATTGTAATAAGTGGAGATTTTGATATTATATTTGAGATTGTTTTGAGATATTATTATTTAGTAGTTTATTTAGTTGTTGTTTAGTCTTATTAGTTATCTAGAATTCGGTGTTATCTTATCGTGCTTAGTCTGTAATTGAGTATTTTCATATCATATACTTGTCCTCCATTCGGAGTTGAGACCTATGACAGGTATATTATATCATTGCGTGAGTTGTTAGTTAGCGACCTAGAACAACGTTCTACCGTCAGTTCTATGGCGTAGGCTGGGCGCTATTATGTACTTTTACCCTTATACCGGGTGCAGGTCGTGACACATTTTTAGTGGTGGGCCATACAGGTCGAGATTTGCATTAGTGCGATATCGTGGTAGTACTACAACTTAGTTGTACTGCTACGAGCCTGCGATAGAAATTAAGAAATTGGCTTTAGCGGAGAGGTACTCAATCACAGTTAGGAAATTTTTTGATCTAATTCCTTCCATCTATACATTTTTGCTGATAATTACCTTCTTTTGAAATAAATTGTCCTTCCTTGATGATATCGCTTCCTTCTCAGTATTAATTTCCTTATTTGATCTGTCTTCAGGATGGTGGTGACACGATCGTATCGCTCTGTCCCAGCAGCTACTGAAAGGTCTGCCACCTCTCATCCGGTTCAGCCAGACACTAGGGATGCAGCACCTCTCGTTCCTGCTCATGTGTGAGCTTCTACAGATATTAGGGTGCTCCTCCACCTGTTCGGAGGCCTACCCTAGTGATTTTGAATGTTCTTCAGCCGACACTACCTCCGGGATTAGTTGATGCAGCACAGCTCTTCGCCTTTTTTCAAGAGATGATAGAGGCTCAGCAGCGCCAGTCAGCAGATATGAGGCAGAGCATAGACACAATTCCCATCAGCTTGCCATGACAGCAGTGGAGAGGATGACTGTCCAGCCATATGGGGACTAGCAAGGCCAGCGATGCCAGATGCAGCAGCCGAGGCCCGGGAACATCTTGGATTTCTAGAAGATGCGACCGAAGGACTTCAGAGGCACGGAGGACTTACTGTACGCAAATGAGTGGATCGAGCATATTGAGGAGATCTTTCGAATCGTACAGATCTCCGTCGAAATACAGATTGAGGCAGCGGGCAGCCAGATACAGGATCTTGCCCGAACATGGTACCACACCGACCCTAGGGTTGGTGTTGAGGGGTAGACTTGGGAAGCCTTCAAGAAGCTTTTCAATGAGAAGTTCTTTCCCGATATAGCACTTGGCTTATTGGAGACACAGTTCGAGAACCTGGTTTAGGGAAATCAGACTGTGGAGTAGTATGCCAGGGAGTTCTACCGTCTGAGCAGATTTATAGAGGAGTTGAGCAAAGAAGCAAAGGCGAGAAGGTTCTGGAAGGGTTTGATCAAGGAGGTCAAGTCCCTGACTAAGAGCGACCGTGACGCCGCCGTCGAGCAGATCTTAGCAGGAGCCATGGCAGGAGAGGATGACTTGGAGCTCAAGTCATCCAAGAGGAGCCAGGATAATACAGGAGGGGAGAGTGGTAGTACGAAATATCCCGCTGTACAAAAGGTAGTGCACCAACCCCAACAGATATGGGCACCAGCTAGAGCTCAGCAGGCACAGCATCAGCCTTGGGGACAGGACCAGAGGATGTTCAGTTGTTCCTACTGCAGAAAGTCAGAACACATTTGGGAGTATTGTAGGAGAAGGCTGAATGCTTGCCTATTCTGTGGATCCGCCGCTCACCAGATGAGGGATTGCGCCACTGCACCTCCATTTGGCGGAGCACAGGGTCAGAGAGGGAGCTAGGCTACCTGTGGCACAGCACCATGCCCAGCACCAAAGGGGCAAGGCTTTTGCGATGATGGGCGAGGAGACTGACGTTGCCGGTAACGAGTTAGCGGGTCTGTCTTTTCTGCTCTTCTTTCCCATATTGTTCTATGATTCCATTAGTACCTGTCAGGATATTCTTGTATTGTGCTAGATAGTGTAGTGACCATATTCAAGACTGTGAAAGCAGGACCATTAGGACCATAATTTGTATGTTATTTTCTTGACCTTGATTGTCGGGGGTTTGACCTAGAAGGAGTACGACCATCTTAAATTTTGAGGACAAAATTATTTTAAGGGGGGTAGACTTGTCACTACCACTTTTTAGGCTAAGGTATTTTTGTAATTTATAAAATTGAAATTATTTTGAATTTTAATTAATTAATAATGTGCTAAGTGATATATTAGATCTAAACCTAGAATTGCCCTAATCTAGATGTTGATCATGAACCTAGAGGCATAGTTAGTACATTAGAACAAGTTACCTAAGTTTTAGAATATCTAGATATTATGTATAAGTTAGATATTTAGTGGAAACCCTAATTCTAATTGGGCCTTTACTGAAGAGGCTTGATTTCAACCATAGGAAGGGCCTTAAAACTAAATTGGACCTAACCCTAACCCTAGGAACATCCCTTGGCCGGCCATAGCACTCCCTCTTGCCTATATAAGTTCACATTAGCCCCATCTTGCCTCTTTCATTACAAACCTAAACCCTAATTTGTGTTCTTCCCCAAATTTGCCCCTTTCTCCAAATCACCTCCAAATTGAACCAGATTAATTTCAATACACTCCCTAGTGTAGAGAAGGTCTCTATTGGCTAGCTAGCAAGGATTGGGAGCAATTTGACCATAGGAATTGGTGTGGGATCAATTTAAGGGCTTTTCATTGAGATTCCAAGTCTTAATAGGTAATGACCTCTAAACCTATTAATTTTTTGATTTCTTACCATAGATCCATTTATTTAGGATCCCCCTAGCCCTAGGCTAAGTTTGGTTAGAAATTGAATTCATTTAGGGTGCGTATCGAAGGAGCATCGGAGAGCTATGCAAGGTGTTCGATGAAATATCTCTTATAAAATTTTGTTCATGATTTTCTAAACTAATTACATAATTTTGTAGCTAATTATGTGTAGATTAATTATCAATTTGACTGAGTCAATTTTAGAGAGTTTTTGGTGTCGGAATCGGACACGGGGACACGGGGTTCACTCAATGCACAGGCACTGTGCATGCCCTGCTACTCGCGTGTCCAAACGTAATGGACACGACACGGTTTCAGCTGCCAATGGTTAGTAAAGGTGGGAGCAATGTCTGTCATTACACACACGAGATTTGGGATGATTTCATGGAGGAATCGAGGAGTTATTAGGCTCACAGTGGTCAGTCAACACTAGCACACACCCTACTGTACACGATATGTTCACACACAGTTCGGCACCTCATTACACCACTTGGACACGTCCTATTGGACACTTGGACACTTTGACAGGTAGTTAACTTGATGAAACTCCTCTGTGACACATTACTATGACACTTGTGTCCCTCACCAGCTCGACACACATGTACCACGCTCTTTCAGTGCTCGACACCGCTTCACTACTAATGTTACTGATACTCCTCACTAGTGGACACCCTATGGACACTTGGACACACACACACACTTGTTTGTGACACCATTTGGACACCTTGTACACTAATATTTCATTTACCTATGTACTTCACACACACACACATGTACACACACTCACTTGAGTCTAGAAGTTTCAGAGTGATTGTAATCAGAGGCTTGATTGAAGAAAGACACTTCACAATTGAAGTTGGTCGAGTACTTCGGATCAAAGCTCGCATTGTAGAAGTTGCATGAACTTAGCATAAAAACTTATGGTATTTTTCTATAGTATATTTCAACTGGAAGCTAGAGTTCTTTCGACTGGACTAGTCCTCACAAGAGGGAAACCAGTATACATCTTTGTGTTTGCATTTGCTCTCTACTCTCTACTTTTTATTTACATATATGTGATATATATATTCTGTGATCTTGTTGCTAATATTTTTAATAGCTAATTTTCCGATGCCTACTCTATTCACCCCCCCAAAGTATAGTGCTTTATATTTCGTTCCTATACATATGCGTCAGCAAAAGATTTGGTCGATGCCTGTTCCTGTTAGTTACCTATCCATACGCCTAAACCGTGCATAAGTGTCTCTGTGTTCAAAAAAGACTATCAACGATAGCCACCCACCTTGGACCTCCCTACGGACGTCGGGGTGTGTCGTATCGACAACCACCAACTCCTCGACAGCAAGCTCCTTGGCCGTTTTCTTGCCTTTCCCTTTGCTCAAACTCACAGGAGAGGCAGACTTAGGAGCTTTGGGAGCCTTGGGGGCATAGCGAACCACTGGGGCTTCTGGACGCACGATCGAACTCGGAGAAGATAAGAGCAAATAATTTATGTTTGTATGAGGAAATAGAGAGCAAGTAAAACTTTCTCTCTCTAACATAGTGCCTATTTATAGGCATGGAAAGGGGCGTGGCCCGGTAGAATTTGAAGCGAACTGTCGTCGCTTCGAATCATGTCAACATTAATATCTCTCATCCAGAAGTGGATTTAACATCCTGTCAGATACAACCAAGCGCCATGCGCCAAAACAGTTCATACTCATTGAAGACTAATGCGCTTTAAAGCACACGTGCGGAAAAAGACTCTGCTGCCCATGCTGTTTGTTCAAAGTATTTCAAAACTTATTCAAGTTTTAAAAACTTTGAAGGGGGTCTTGTAGAAGCATAGAATTCATGCATCCCTTATGTGTTGCAAATATCATGCGCTAGAACATCTCAAGCAAGCAGGCGCATCTCAAAACAGCAGAAGCATGTGCCATAAAATATTCAAAGACAAAAGTGCATGGAGGAAGATTCTTTCATTAATATTCATGATCACATTACAGTGGAAATCTATTACATACGTAGATTTTCAGTGATGTTCATGATTACATAGAGAATTTACTACAAAATGGAGCCTACTCTAATTATTTAAGTTAAGCATAGCACTTGCCATGTGCATGAGTTGTTCGCAGCATAGGAGCATCAGTTCAGTCATAGTTGGTAGCATGCGCAGCCTTAACCTTTTCTTCGGCTATATGAATTAGCCGCTAACAACCGACGTAGCACTTCTGCCATTAGAACGAGGCACTTGTTAAACAAAGTTTGGATTTGCAATCAATTCAAACCCTATAATCAACATCTTGGCATTCGACATTGTCTGGGCAGAACACAGCTAGTATAATGCACGAGCACAAACTACTCTGCCAACAGTCAGCCAGGTGCATATCAGTTCTCTGATAGGTTTCTTCATCAAAATACTAGCTTATTTGAATGAAGAGATCTACAACCCACAGCCTGATGCGCCAAGGAGGAGGCTCACAGCCATCGAAAGCTAAGTCTGTTTCGAACATGAAGTCGAATGCAAAGAGAATGAGCAAAGCATTTCTCTCTCAAAACACCCTTATTTATAAGGGAAAGCTCAGTCAGACCCATGCACCATGTGGCAGTCGATCAAAAGCTTTGAAATTAATGGATGTATCTCATATTAATGGCAATGAATGTGCCACCTCGATTTTGATTAAGCCTCGTCAAAAGTCACCATTTTTAGCCCCGTGTCACATGCAGTAGCTTCGCTTCAAGAAGTCGACCAAAGACAATACCCCCTCCACTCCGCCAAACAGAACTGGGCAAATAAAATTGATGTGCCCTAGAGTCAATGTGCCAACATGGCCACCGAGAACTATCCCATCAGTACTTAATGTAGATGTCGATTATCGCTCTATCACGGTACAGCATGCGTCTCGAAAAACGTGCAGTCAACGATTACACAACAAACGAAGCACCATTCTACATGCACCTACGTCAGCACATACGTCGGCATTATTATTACTCATTTGTCATTTACAGCTGTGCCATACCACGTGGCTTGATTTGACTACACCTTGCATGCGCCGCAGAGGCCATGCGCCTAGTTTTCTCACATGCTGAATCTAGTCAGTGTATCAAATCAATTCTGTATCAACAAATGGAGATCTTTAAACAATGTACACGCACCACATGTCACAGACTCGGTCATGCCTATGAACGGGTGCCAACTACCCAAGATCTCAGCAACAACTGGATCCCAACAACTGCCACGTGTCAGCTCTTCAGCAGCCCAACAGTATAGTCACAATAGATTCAGATTGAACTTTATGCGTACAGTGCTCCTGTACGCCAAAAATACCCATGCGTGCATCGCATAAGTGCATATGGATGGTTCATTTTACCCGCCTATAAATAGAAGGAGCCTTCCTTTATTTTGGGTCCTTAAGCTTGATTTCCATCTCGAGTGTGGATTATTCATAGAGAGACATCCAGAGAGTCATAGCAACTCCTTCTCGTCGTTAGATCGTCAATGGAGCAAAGGAACCACTATAGTGTTCTGTTGGACCATTGGTCATGGTCGAACCGATTTTGATAATCGTCTTAACTCGAACTCGATACACGGGCTATTCGAACAGACTACGAGAACCAGTACTGCTACCGTTCAAGATCTGCTCAGTCGTCTCGTCTGTATTTCTTTTATATTCTCAAATGTACTATTATTTTATTGAGTCTAGGAAAAATGTAAACCGTGTCGTACTATAGGCTTAACCAAAAATGTTTTCAAACTACCCAATTTTATTAACAAATAAACTTGTTTTAAAACAGCCTAAAACCTTTGTTTAAAAAACAACCCAGAAAGCCCAAAACCCACCCAAAACCTAGATTCTGACCTAAAATAAGAATACCAGAGTTCAAACGGAGTTCGGTTCGAACTCGGGTACCTGAACTAGTAAAACCTATAAACTTGTTCTTCTTGTAGACTCGGCTACAACGGTCAAATATTTAAACGTTTGGCATCCAAATTCGGCCAGAACTCGATTTTAAGAAATCTTATAAATAGAGAAGATATTTTTATTTTAGTTCACTCATTCACCTTCTATCTTCTCTTCTATAAGCTTCCTCAGGTATTCAAACCTTTTATTTGCAAATTACAAGCCTGTTTTACAACCTCTAATCTAGTTGCCAGTATGGTATTGTCTAAAAGTTTCAGATAGTTATAATCAGAGGCTTGATCAAGAAGTTCACACTTCACAATTGAAGTCGATCAAGGACTTTGGATTAAAGCTCAATGTTGTAAGAAGTCGACACGCACTTCGGATAAAAGCTTGTGTTTCCAATAGTAGATTTCAACTCGGAGCAAGAGTCATCCGACCTGGATTAGTCCTCACAAGAAGGAGACTATGATATATCACTGTGTTTGCGTTTGCTCTATGTCTCTCTTATTTATTGCTTTTATATAACAGTGACATAGTCACTGTGACATGATAGTGATATAGTAGTAATTTTGTTTTAATTATTAATATTATACGGCATACTCTATTCACCCCCTCTAGAGTATATATTGCTTAGCATATTGGTCCTGCAATTTATTTCAGAGCATGGTTAATTGACAAGTATATATTTACAGGTTAACTTATTTCTGTCATTTATTTGCATATACTCTCTAGAGACACTATCACATGGCTAATACACGTGAAGGGCAATCCACCAACAGACCTCTGCTGTTTGATGGAACTAACTACACATACTGGAAAACACAAATGAGCATCCACTTGAAGTCATTAGATTTTGAACTTTGGTCAATTGTTATTGATGGCTACAAAAAGGTGATACGTATAGTTGTTGATGAAGCAGAGCACTTATTGATAAACCACAAAACAAGTAAACTAATAATGCAAAAAAAACAAGCTAGTCTTAACGTTCGTGCTATTAACATATTTTTTGTGTAGTAGACAGGACTGAATTTAACAGGGTGTCTACTTGCACAACATCTCACAAAGTATGGAAGCTTCTAGAGGTGACTCATCAAGGCACGACTTAAGTTAAAGAATCAAAGATCAGTAGATTGACTCTGGAGTACCAGGCGTTCAAGATGAAGCCAAATAAGATGATTACTCAGATGTTCACTCGTTTTCTTGACATCGTAAATCCATTATTTTCCCTCGGCAAGGAGTACAACAATCACAAAAAGATTCTCAAGGTACTGCGAGGTCTTACAAAGAACTGGAACCCCAAGGCTATAGCAATCATTGAAGGAAACGACCTTACAACAATGTTGCTTGAAACACTCATGGGGAAGCTGATGACTCAAGAGATGGACTAGCAAGATTTTGAAGTATCAGTACCCAAGGAGAAATCAATTATTTTCAAGGAACAACACAAATGAATAGTTGAAGAGGAATCTAAAGACGGTGACTCAGACGGTGAGGAGAAAGCTCTCTTGGTAAGAAATTTCAAAAAGTTCCTGAAGTTCAATCGTCGAAGTAAGAACCTTCATAACAATAACGATGAAGAGCAAATATGCTACGGATGCAAAAAGAAAGGACACATCAAGAAAGACTATCCATCAAAATCATCGACCAAGAAGGGTAACAAATATGAAAAGAGTTACACTAAGAAATCGACATCCAGAAAGTATGCAAACATGAGTATATGGCACAAAAGTGAAGCCAGCGACTCATAAGACGACAATTCTCAAGACGCTACAAATGTGTGCCTAATGGTGTTCGATCAGGTAACCACTAATCCTATATATGATGATTTTACTTTTGATGAGCTAGGTGATGCCTTTAGTGACCTCTTAGAAGACCATAGAAAATTGCTAGGCAAATACAAGACTTCTAAGAAGGTACTCAAGGAACACAAACTTGAGATAGAAAAACTGACCCTACTACTAGAAGATGTTAGAGGGAGTCAACCCTCTAGTTAGACTAGTGAGTTAGCTTCTATCAAGTTACAATTACACGAAGCATCATGCACACTTGAGGAGAAAGATAAGACCAAAGCTCAACTGCAAGAAGATTATCAAATCGAGAAAAAGAAGAGCATAAATGCGTTGATTAGGAATAATACCCTATCATCTGATTATAATATATTATTTGACACCTCTAAAAAGTTAGAAATTAGGCTAGAAAAATAGCCGATATCGACTGCTTCCTCTCCTAATACGTGTCACTTACCCAAAAGGAATATTATTCAACCAAAGACTATCAAATCCAAAAGGTTTGGCACTCCTAGACATGGTCCTTCAAAAGATGCTTTTTATTATAAGTATCCTCTAAAAGCCCCTTGGACTACCAAAAAAGTACACAAGACTAACTCTTCACCTAACACTCATGCACATGCTAGATGTCACTATTATGGCACCCCTGGCCTTATCTCTTCTGCATATGGAGTTAGAAGATTAGTAAATTTGAATATTTCTACTTGGGTACCAAAAACTAACTTGTCATTACCCTATAAGAAAAGGCTACCAAAGGTTTCATCTGTAAATTGTTTTGTAGGTGGAACCTCCAACCCATTCTAAAAGCAAGTGGATCGTCGACAGTGGTTGCTCATTGCATTTGACCGACGATGCATCTTTGCTTGCAACACTATCGAACAAGAAAAAAGGATAAGTCTGCTTTGAAAAAAAACTTAAAAGGGTACATTATAGGTATTGGTAACATTGGTAAAGCTTCCTATCCCGTTATTAAAGATGTATGTCTTGTAATAGAGTTACAACATAACCTACCCAGCATAAGCCATTTAGCTAATCATGGTTATGGTATTAGTTTTGTTAAAGACAAATCTAATATAGTTGATAGCTTAACTGGCAGTACTATTTTTGAAGGAATTAGGGAAGATAATATCTATATTTTCTATCTTTTGGAAGATACTAATACTGTAGGTAGATGCCTATACACCAAAAATGACAAGAGTCAACTATGGCACATGAGGCTAGGACGTGCAAACATGGACACAATTGCGAGATTATCCACAAAGAAATTTGTACGAGGCTTACCAGATATCGTATTCAAGAAAGACATGGTATGTAGTGACGATAAAAAGAACAAAGCTACAAAATCAAAGTTAAGTTGATCAACGCTGTAAGCACTACTCGACCTCTACATTTATTACATATGGATATGTTTGGACCCAGTAGGGTTGCTAGTAGAAATGGTAAGCTATATGCCTTTGTAATTGTAGATGATTACTCTAGATACACGTGGGTATATTTCATTGCTCATAAAAATAATGCACTTTCAGAATTTATCACACTTGGTAAAAGGGTACAAAATAAGAAAGGCTTCATGATCACTCGCATTCGAAGCGATCAAGTTGGCGAATTCGAGAAAGCTGACTTTGAGCAATTTTTTAACACACGAATATTTGCATAAATTTTCTTGCCCAAGAACTTCGCAACAAAATGGCGTTGTGGAACGTAAGAACAAAACTCTTAGTGAAATGGCTAGAGTTATGTTAAACCAGTTTAGCCTACCTAAATATTTTTTGGTTGAAGCTGTCAATACAATATGCTATGTCTTGAATAGGGTTCTGATTTGACCTAAATCGAAGAAGTCTCCCTATGAACTATGGCTTAATAAGACCCCCTTTGTTTCTTATTTTAAGATTTTTGGATGCAAATATTTTAATTTGAATACAAAAGATAATTTGGGCAAATTTGACTCAAAAGTTGATGAAGGTATTTTTCTAGGTTATGCGGCTAAGAGTAAAGGTTGCCAAGTCTTCAATAAGAGATCAATGTCAATTGAAGAACCAATCAACGTCACCTTCGATAACGATAGTGATGATGAGGACCACGGTACACCAAGCAAAGCACATACCGAAGCGGAACCCGAAACAAACTACTTGGAGAGAATGCCAAACAAGATGAAGTTCATAGATGACCACCCCCAAGGACTTAGTAATAGGTGAGATTACAAAAGTTGTAAGTACTCATTCCCCTACCAGAGATATAGCTTGTAGTATAGCATTTATTTCACAACTAAAGCCTAAAAACATATAAGAAGATTGTAGTAATAATTATTGGTTAGATGCTATGCAAGAGGAATTGAACCAATTTAAACGAAATCAAGTTTGGGAACTTGTTCCCAAGCCCATTGAGCATCCGATAATTGGCACCCGATGGGTATTCCGAAATAAACTTAATGAAAATGGTTTAGTCACACGTAACAAGGCTCGACTCGTAGCTCAAGGATACAACCAACAGGAAGGTATCAACTATGATGAGACATATATCCGAGTTGCGCATTTATAATCCATGTTATGTGCTTTTGTCTGTTTTCATAATTTCAAACTATTTCAAATGGATATTAAAAGTGCTTTTTTAAATAGTTTTATAAAAGAAGTTTATGTTGCTTAACCTCTTGGTTTTACAGATTTTGAAAACCCTAAATATGTTTTCAAGTTGAAGAAATCCGTATATAGACTGAAATAAGCCTCTCATGCTTGGTATGACCGCCTAAGCTTTTTTCGACTTAAAAAAGGTTTTTCAAAATGTAAGGTTGATTCAGATATCGAGGTGATCGTTCCTGAGATGGATATATATATGTGGGGATTGCAGATTCAGTCGGAGTTGATGGACAGAGTCAGATTAGCATAGTTTGATGATGTGGTCTTGAGGAGCATCAGGGAGCAGGTGCGAGCAGGATTCCTTGATGATTTTTCTATCACCGAGGATGGGTTGCTGAGGCACGATACTAGATTATGTGTTCCTAGTAGAGAGATTCGGAAAGAGATTCTTCAGGAGGCATATCGTTCTCAGTACTCTATGCATCCTAGTGCCAACAAGTTGTATAAAGACCTGGGAAAACATGTATGGTGGTATGGTATGAAGCGTAAGATGACACAGTTTATGTCCCAATGCTTAGTGTGCCAGTAGGTGAAAGCTGAGAGGCAGAGGCCAGGTGGTTTGCTTCAGCCATTATCCATTCCAGAGTGGAAATAGGAACACGTTACTATGGATTTTGTGTCAGGACTTCCACAATCTGGAAAGAAAGACACGATTTGGGTCATCGTTGATAGATTGACCAAATCGGCCTACTTTTTGCCTTTCAAGGTGAGTTTGTGTACAGAGAAGCTGGCAAAGATGTACGTAAGATAGATAGTCAGATTGTACGGAGTTCCTGTGAGCATAGTCTCGGATCGGGATCGTCACTTCATTTCTTACTTCTGGAGGAGTTTGTAGGCTAGCTTGGGCACTCAGCTCAAGTTCAGTACTACATATCACCCCCAGACGGATGGGCAGTCAAAGAGGGCTATTCAGACACTCGAGAATATGTTTCGTACTTGTGTGTTAGATCTTGACGATTCTTGGGAGGACCATCTCCACCTGGTAGATATTGCTTACAACAACAACTATCAGGCCAGTATAGAGATATTGCCATTTAAGGCTCTATACGGACGGAGGTGTCGCACTCCCTTGTCATGGGTTGATGTCGGAGAGAGAGTATTGCTTGGCTCAGAGATGGTAGTGGATGAAGCTGAGAAGGTCAAGCTGAACAGGGATAGACTTCGGGTGGCACAGGATAGGCAGCGGTATTAGGCTGATAGCCACCGGAGACGGTTAGAGTTCGAGGTATAATTTAGTTCTTGCTTGTGCTTGTTTGTTATTGTTTGCTTTAGGAATTTATGTTAAGTCTTATTTTGTGTCTAGGTTGGCTATATGGTGTTCCTAAGAATTTCTTCGACACGTGGTACGATCCGATTCGGAAGAGGCGGGAAGCTTAGTCCAAGGTTCATTAGATCCTTTAGCATTCTCGAGAAGGTCGGTGTTGTAGCTTATCGACTAGACTTACCATCTACTCTGGATGGAGTGCACAAAGTTTGTCACGTGTCACGGTTGAGACGATACGTGGAAGACCCTAGCCATGTATTGGATCACTCTGAGATTGAGGTCGGACCTAGTCTCCAGTATCAGGAGCAGCCCGTAGTAATTTAGGATCGTAGGAAGAAGGTGTTGCAAAATCAAACGATTTCCCTGGTTTGTATCGCCTGGCTTCATCACTCTCCGGGTAAATCCACTTGGAAGAGAGTGGATGAGATGCACGAGCGATATCCTAATCCTTTCGAACCATGAGGTATTCTTTCTTTATATCTGTTCATGTATGTCTTTACTTTTAAATTTCAAGGACAAAATTTTTTTAGGGGGGTAGATTTGTAACCTTCATTTTCCAATGAACTAAATCATTTTATATAGTTATATTTAGTGTAATTAAACCATAATTCCATGTTATGTATATATATGTATTATATGTTATATATATAATATTTGTATAAGTATATTTTTTTTTTACATGTATAAGTATATTTGTATAAGTATATATATATATATATACTTGTTTACATGTTTATATATAAATATATATACTATTATGTCTAAGGTTAATAATTCATAGATAATACTATGTGTGACATAGGTTTTTGACTTGGCTAGGTGCATTTTAGCTAGTTTAATTTTAACCTAGTTAGGGTGGTACTAGTGACTAGTGTAGGCCACCCAAACCTATCCAAATCAACTCTGATCAAATCCAAACTTTGTCCACACTTGCACAAGACCTAGTAGACCCTTATGAAACCTTACTTGACCCATGTGGTACACACACAATTGTGTGGACAGCATACAACTTTAGCTTATATGTACTTTTGGAATTAAGTGGTCACCACCACTTTTAGTTGCCAAAACCACCTCCCCACTATCTCATTTCTCCTAAAACTTTGCCACAACCTTCCCCCTCAACCTCCGACAGCCTTATGGGTCATTTCCCCCTCATTCCATTCTTTTTCTATCCCAAACTCGCTCACAAATTCGTTGGACTGAAGATAATTTCAGAATAGAACTGCTAGGTAGTGCTGACTTCAATACGTTTTGTACCACGAAATAGGTACGAGCCTCGAGTCCTTTGCGAAAAATCTTTCTCTATCTCTTAGCTTTCATTTCCATATTTATACATAATTTTTCATAGAGTTTTTACCCCTCAAACCTATGTCGCACGACGATGTGTCCAGAATAGAGTGTTGTCCATAAATTCTATGCAAAGAATTGGGTGTGCACACCAAACCAGTTGTAAAACTCTACGAAACTTTTTTCGTTGCTAATCTGTTTATTTTCGTCATTTTGGTATATAATAGTCTATATGTTTCGTCCATATTTTCCTCCGTACAAACGTTTTTTGAGGAGGTACACAGACTGAATTTTACGACACACAAGCGGTCTATATTCCGTCCATTGGTAAGTACCTTTATTTTCATCGTATATTTTAATATGACATAGGTAATAACTAGATACAACATCCAACTAGGAAGAAACCATAAATAATAGTATCTAAAGGTTTGGATTCATGATAAAACGCTATCCCGAAATTGTTTTCCTAAAATTATGTTTTCGTCTACTTTGAGGTAGTGTAACTTTTTACGTAGACCATATTCTACGATTCTAGAAGTTTGTATGCAATTCTGGATATTTTTCTACAAAATTTATGTTGGTGTTATGCCCTAAATGTTTCATTTGATTAATACAAATTAGGCTCAAACTTGGCCTCATAAACTTTGAATTCATAAACTGTGGCTTTCTTCCAAATTTTAACATGCATAACTTTCTGTATAATAATTATTTTCTAGAACCACTTGTTGGAATGTAGAGTATGATATTTTTTCTATCAATCATGTATATAAGTCATATCCAGAATAGTTACTTTTACTAGTGTAAAATAAGACCAATGTAGACATCATGAGCAGGTTTCTGCGTAGTTTTTCTGCACACTGAAATAATTCTAGGTCTGGAATTATTTTTATCAACTTTGGACATGCATTATTTTCTATGTATACCATATTCTTATAATTTTGTTCCATTTATGTATTCTTTGTTCAGTTTTGAATCATTTCATATAGGTTTTATGACTTCGGACATGCGTTATTTTCTGTGTTATTTTATGTATATA
Organism: Iris pallida; assembly: GCA_029216955.1. Classification (NCBI taxonomy): domain Eukaryota; kingdom Viridiplantae; phylum Streptophyta; class Magnoliopsida; order Asparagales; family Iridaceae; genus Iris; species Iris pallida. Next base: position 9,530,301 of record JANAVB010024400.1, on the reverse strand, counting down.
CCATATTCATATTTTGGGTTGTGTAAATTGAGGACAAACTGAGCTCCATGAACAACATTTCAGCATTCAAGTCAAAAACTATTTTTGGAGGTCACTTTGATTTCAATTTTCTGAAAATCTAACCGTTGGATTTCTGTGTAATTTTTTCATAGTAAACTTTAGTTAACTCTATATTAGATCCAGAAATTAGAGCCACCAATAATATTGTTTGTTTACCCAAATGTTGCTTTCAAAACTAAAGAAATTATAAATTTCTGCACTCAAATCATTTCCAATTCTAAAATCAATTTTTCCTGCAACTTTGTGCTTCGATTCTGGAAAATCCAACCGTTGGATTGGTTTGGAATTTTCTACTGTTATACAAAACTTTATTCTTTTGAATCCTTAAGTTTGACCCGTTCATCGTATTTATGACCACTCGTTCTCTAACCTAAATTCAGGATAAAGTGAACTTTTGAAAACTTCTCTTTAGATAAAAATATGAATTAAAAATTGTAAGAAGGTGTACTCTCTATCCATATCAACTTGACATTACTATTTTATGGGTTGATAGAATAATTTTATAGGCTAACTTGTATAGTTTGATGATGTACATTCATAATATAGGTCTTGGACACCGATACGGACTTGATTATTACTTTCTTCTCAGGACCGCAAGCGAGTACATTCTCTAATAGTTTTTATTAGTTTGATGCTTTCTATAAATTCAGTTGTAGTATTTTACTGGATTCCTGATAAGAGGATACACGGACTAGTATACATTGGATCCCGTCATAAGATGTTATTTTCGATTTATCCTGGTATACTGGTCTTGCTTGTTATTGTTCTTGTACTTGTATAGACACCTATTTGGGAGTGGACTGGCCCCCTGCTTCTTAAATTCTCTGTCATAACGTGACATGGTTGGATCCATTATACTATTCGGGGGATTGGGGAGTTATTAGAGTTTATATGATCATACCCAAACTACTTGTGCATAGCTCACCCTCACCACACGTAGGGTGTAGCTTGATCTTATACTACTTGTGCATAGCTTTCTATTATGGCCGGCCTGATCTATTATATATATACTTGTGCATAGCCGGTCATATGAAATAGCCTGATCTTGACCCAAGCCGATCACATAAAACTCTGATATCTTAAGGCACCGATTAGATTACATATTATATTCAGATTGCCTGTGATACATAATATTCCAGTTTTACTTATATATTCATATACCATGATATGATTACCTGCTTACCCTGTACTTCTTACTATTCAGTTTTGCTAACCATCATGTACCTCATTACATACTATTTATTATAGCACTTGTTAATTTAATAAAATTGTTGTTAGTGCTTATACTTTTCTCCAATCCTGACTGGATATTATTTTTCAGAGGACTTAGAGGCCTTTTGTTCGACTTACTATGGGTCAGGGATAGATAAGGATATTGCTTAGGAGTTGCCCGTAGATCCGATGCCCATAAAGGATGTACCTCCAGTAGTGACTTAGTTATTTAGCTAGGTTTTGCTAGATTTGTCTCCAGATTTCTACATTTGGTCTATTATATTATTTTAGGATATATATTATTGTCTTCGACTTCTAGATTTATTTTTGTTGTGAACTCATGCTACTATCCAGAATTTATCTTCATTATCTTCTATCAAATTATCGTGCTTATCTTCCTTTAGAATTGTGATTGAGTAATATATTTCATAATTGTTAGATGTTAGATATTGTAGACGACCTATACATCGTTCTACCGTCGATACTGCGGCGTAGGCTGGACGTACCCACGTCCTCGTGCCCCTAAACCGGGTGCGGGTCGTGACACATTTTTGTGGTGGCCCATGCAGGTCCAGGTCGCAATTAATGCGATTTTGTAGTGGTGCTCGACTTAGAGTACTATTACAAGCCTGCTATTAGGATATAGGTTCTAGGTGATATTAGGAGATACTCAATCATAATTAGAAAAACTTCCATTCTTTCGATTACCATGATAATTCTTTTACAATTTTTCTTCAAATTTAATTGTCCTTCCTTGATAATATCTTATCTTATGCCATATTGACTTCCAAGTTTGATCTGTCTTCAGGATGTCATCGAAGACCAAGTCATAGCACTCTGGACCAGCGGGAAACGTGTAATGCTCCGCTCCACACGGTACATTATGATGAGTCGTTGACTCGAAGAGTTGCATTGACCCGATGAAGTATCGATGCGAATCGATGCAAATCATAAGTCCAGTTTGAAAAAAAATACTGACTTCGAATTGATCTGGTGTGCAAGCTATGCTTTTACGCTGAATCATAAGGGGTCGACATTTTGCCTTGTTCACTAAGACGTCCGCAAAACTAAATCGTCACCTTGTAACGGATTGTGGCATGGGCACGGTAGGCCGAATTAGTCGAATAGTTCAACGGAATGGCTAAGCCAGGAGAGTTAGTTGTGTAGCAAAGTTATAAAATTGGGCCGTATCAGCTCGGTGATACGACAAGGCATATCGGCTTAAGGTGGGCGAGTTCTTGACTCTCTCTCCCGATTTCTTCACGTCTAATAAAATATATCCTTGTATGTGTAAGTTGCTATCAAGTTATCGAGAGTGGCTCGAACGATTAAAGGTCTTAGTATGTTTCGAACATTAAGATAGAACATTAAACATTGAACAATTGAAGCAACGTACATCAAGTGTACGGGTCACGGTAGCACGGTGATGGTAGAACATTGAAAGGTGATATCGAGATGTGTCACTACTAAAATCTGTCAAATCAGCGACGCCTCAGGACGTCGCTAAATAGAGAAAATACGTCGCTAATATCGATTAGCGACGTATTTGGCAACGTTTGCACGTAGTCGCGATTAACCTAGTCGCTAAACAACAAAATGTCGTAATACGTCGCTATTGCGACGAGACATAGCGACGCGAACATGTCGCTAATTCAGCGACTACCAGCGACGTAAAACGTCATCATTTACCGACATAACCTAGCGACGTTGAGCGACTTGACATGCATCGATGCTGACCTGGCTTGAGAGCCAAATGGCGACGTTCTGCGACTTTGTTACGTCGCTATAGTACCAACATATAGCGACGTTTAGCGACGTCATACGTATCGATGTTTAGTGACGATCAGCGACGGTATTCATCACAGTTAGCGACGTTGAGATACTTACTTAGCGACGTTACCGTCGTCGCTGAACGTCGCTAAGCTTAAAAAAATAAAATAAGAAATACAGCATTTGCAGCATCTCCTGCAGCATTTGCAGCATTTACAGCATCCCCTACACCATTTGTTACAACAACGATGTTGTGTATCACGAACACAGTATCAAACAACACAGATACACACAATCACGAACACGTTTGAAACACAATCTCATCAATCAACACAGATATATGAAAATTTGTAACAACAATATCAAACATAATGGTCCACAACTTAATTGCCAAGTATGGGAACGAATGGCTCAGAACACAATCCAAAATTCATTCTAGCATACATTAGTGTGAATCATCTATGTTCTGTACATATGGTATAGTATATGTTCTTATCGCATCTAGTATCTGAAGAATGTAATAGAATCAAGATGAACTCACATAATGTAATACTAAGACATCATCTACTACTATATAAGATATAGTGATAGGTTGTCATATCATCATTGCCGAGGGATGAGGGTCGGAGGACAAATACCGCTCGAGTGAGCCAAAGGCATGCAGCCACTTCCCTCCCTCCATTCACCCTCTCCCTCTCTCACGCTATCAATGTCACAACTTTTCCATCTCAAGTTCTGATCAAGCATCTTCCTTCTCCTCTCCTCCACCATGGCTCTGGACCTATCTGCTCCTCCCTACTTCCCTTCTTCTTATTTGACTCTCTCAGCCACATATGATATCCACCTCAAGTGTAGAGTCGGGAGAGAAAAAGTGGGCAGGAAGAGGAGGAAGAAGCAGCACAGCCGGCAGCATGACCCGGAGGAAGTACAGAGGTTTTCTTCAACATCCGTAGGAGAACTATAAGGATATATCTTTTCATAACATATCATCTTGTCAAAGACCCTTAATATGACAACCATGTTACCGCGGTGTCGGAAGACTAACATGTCATAATTTTCTAAGCCGTGTGTTTTGACATAATCCTCCAAACTCTTTCCTGCTATGTAGTAATGCAAGATTACTACATAGGAGGAAATAGTTGGGAGGATTATGTCAAAACACACGGCTTAAAAAATTATGACATGTTAGTCTTTCGACACCGCGGTAACATGATATTCACATTAAGGGTCTTTGACAAGGTGACATGTTGTGAAAAGATATATCCTTATAGTTCTCCTACGGATTTGAAGAAAATATCTGTACTTCCTCCGGGTCATGCCGCCGGCTGTGCTGCTTCCCCCTCCTCTTCCCGCCCACTTCTTCTCCCCCGACTCTACACTTGAGGTGGATATCATATGCGGCTGAGAGAGTCAAATAAGAAGAAGGGAAGTAGGGAGGAGCAGATGGGTCCAGAGCCATGGTGGAGGAGAGGAGAAGGAAGATGCTTGATCAGCATTGTCTTCTGGATCGTCCTCATCAAGGCATAATGGGCTGCTCAGCGTGCCCAGCTTCTTCAACTTCTCGCTGGCTGCAGAGTCGAAATGGGAACGGGTCCTCTTTGCCGGCCCGGAGCTCTGACTCGCACTCGTCGCCTCGCTACCGGTTTTCTCTCCTCCTCTGATGCGGGTTATAAGAAAATAAATTTCGTACCTCTTCTTCACATAAACATCATTGCTGTTTTATACTCGAGCCTCCTCGTCTGTGACGCTATCCAACTTCTCGGTGCCTACATTGTCACTCGAATTTCCCCTTCGACTCGTATCGTCCTCTTCTTTGCTTGTCCTTTTGCTCACTGTCTTGCAATCATCTGCTATAACCGGCGACTCATTCGACTCCTTCTCCGAGTCTTCCTCCTCCTCCTTCTCCTCCTCCTCTTCCTCCTCGGAGTCATCGAAGAAGGAGTCGAATGAGTCGGCGGTGATAGCAGATGATTGCAAGATAGGGAGCAAAAAGACAGGCGAAGAAGAGGACGATACGAGTCGAAGGGGAGATTCGAGTGACAATGTAGGCACCGAGAAGTTGGATAGCGTCACAGACGAGGAGGCTCGAGTAAAAGGCCGCAATGAAGTTTATGTGAAGAAGAGGTACGAAATTTCTTTTCTTATGACCCGCGTCAGAGGAGGAGAGAAAACCGGTAGCGCGGCGACGAGTGCGAGTCAGAACTCCGGGCCGGCAAAGAGAACTCGTTCCCATTTCGACTCTGCAGCCAGCGAGAAGTTGAAGAAGCTGGGCACGCTGAGCAGCCCGTTATGTCTTAATGAGGACGATCTGGAAGACAATGCTGATTCAGTTTTTCCTTCCTTGGATGGTATTGATTCTGTAGATCCGTGTATAAAAGAGAAAGAGATTGGGAGTAGAGTAACCCGGAGGGAAATGAGAGATTGGAAGCTGGGTCAATATCCAAGAAGCGAAAGAGAGTCGAGGATTCTGATTTTGATGGCATAGAGGAAGAGGTTCGCGACATAACGAGAGGGACAGGGAAGGGGGCAGATGAAGTGAGGTCGACGACGTCGAAGAGAAAGGCAGCACGGTCGTTAAAGGAAGGCGAAATGTTCAACATCCTCAAGAATACCATCTGGAACGACAAAGGATACTTTGACAAAGGAGACCACCATGCTGTCAGGAACATCATCTACTACTATATAAGATATAGTGATAGGTTGTCGTATCATCATTGCCGAGGGATGAGGGTCGGAGGACAGTCAATTTTATCTATGACTATATAGTTTCTGCCTCGCCAATCGAATGGCTGCAGGGACTATGTCCTGATCACCATGACGTACTGTAGATTAATGCAAATGGAGCTGGAGCCAAAATACAGAAACCAAAATACAAAATACAGAATCCAATCCCTGGGTTCGCCAAAAATACAAAACACAGTTCTAATTCATATGTATTTTAAGTGTGAGAACGGATACTTTAACAAAGGAGACCACCATGCTGTTAGGAACCTCTCATTCGAGCTCTACACGAAGGATGTCCACTTGAGCTCCGGGGCAAAGTTTTGGCTTGGAGCAAAAATCTGTTGACGGAGCACATCCACCATGCTGTCAGAAAAAAATAGTAACGGTGAGAGACCCATCTGAGTAGGACGTATACTCTGATAATATCTCCTCCAATACTCAATCCCACTACTGATATCATTCTTGTAAAAGTGATCTCTCAGAATATATGTCCTACTCAGATGGATCACTCAGAGTATCCTCTCTGGTTGGTTGTTGAATCATCATTGCCGAGGGATGAGGGTCGTAGGACAGTCAACTTCATCTACGGATACATAGTTTTTGCCTCGCTAGTCGAATGGCTGCAGGGACTATGTCCTGATCACCATATCGTAGTCCAATACAATCCAGAGATTGACACGGTACTAATTCATATATGTAGTCCAATACAAATAGTCTAATACAAAAACAACCCAATACAAATAGTCTAATACAAATAAGTACTAATAGCTAATGAGAACCATGCAGCTCACGCAAACGCTCAGTGATACGATCACGCAACCACCTCGAAAAAGCGGGATCTTTGGCGTGAGGAGAGATGTAGTCCCTTACAAGTGCTGCATGAATAGAACTCCCGGTCTCACTAGCTACCGGTGCTAGATGAATAGAACTCCCGGTCTCACTAGCAACCGCTGCCACTTCCTCCTTAACTGTAGGAGGAGCCACCTCAGCATTCACTATTTCCCTCAAATGACATACCGCTCCTCGGGTCATGGGTGCCATCTGGTAAGATCGATATTCATAAATAATATAATTATAACATAAGCAAGCTAACTAAAGGAACCATCATGTAATTTGAGTACATTTTCGAAAGCAGATAAATACAAAAAATTTAATTTTTTGCCAAGTGTGAGAACGGATGGCTCAGAACACAACCCAAGATTCATTCTAGCATACATTAGTGTGAATCATCTATGTTCTGTACATATGGTGTAGTATATGTTCTTATTGTATCTAGTATCTGAAGAATGTAACAGAATCAAGATGAACTCACATAATGTAATACTAAGACATCATCTACTACTATATAAGATATAGTGATAGGTTGTCGTATCATCATTGCCGAGGGATGAGGGTCAGAGGACAGTCAACTTTATCTACGGCTACATAGTTTCTGTCTCGCCAGTCGAATGGCTGAAGGGACTATGTCCTGATCACGATGTCGTACCGTAGATTAATGCAAAGTCCTTATAGCAAATGTCGTACATAGATTTCTACCTCGCCAGTCGAATGGCTGTAGAGACAGTGTCTGACTTGGTGTATCTCACCAAAATGCTTGACATTCTACCTCGCCAGTCGAATGGCTGTAGGTGTATTTCCACCTAGGTATCCAGTCTCTCATACAGGACCTACCTATCAGCCTTTAACATTAAATTATACAAAACAAACTAGTCTTAAATACTGGTACCAACTGCCTGAACATGACAGTCCCTAATTTGTACTGGATTTATCCTACCTCTGAGTTTCACACATATTAAAAAGGAAGGCATTTACTGTTAACAAGATAACCTATCATGAATTGAACAGCCGGCAGACTTAGATTTAGGATTTAAAATATGGTATTCAGGTCAACTTAATTCAGTCAAAGGGTACTGAACAGAAAGTCTGATTAAGACTTTCAACTAAGCAGGCAGCCTAGACTGCTGTTCAGAACTTGGCAAGCAAAATCCCATACCATCTAATGACAAACCTATACACACCCTTGTCCAAACCATTTATTTCAGTAGGTAAAGCATTTCAGGTTACTCAAGTAACCTGTCGTGCAACATTTGGTGTCAACAGCATTTCTTGTTAATTGTAACATGCATACTATCATATCCTAACTCTACCAAAACCTAACCAACATACCCTACACTAATCATTCCATATTTCAGTAATGTCAGTGAGCTAAATCATACTCAACTGTCGAGAATACTTAGGAGAAAACTCATTCACAGGATTAGTATCCAACCTTCGTGACATAGCTAAAATTTTATAGCGCTCGATAATAATTATTAGTCAATTTATTCATCATTTCAAAACCCTAAAATGCACAAAAAACTCCCAGTATCAGTAAATAGGGCTCGAACCCTAAATTAGAATTCGAATCCAAGCAAAACATCAAATTAACAGTTGATATGCCCAAAAAACTCCCAGTATTAGTATATAGGTGTCACACTGTGAGTCACATGTCCACACAGTAGGACACGACGTGTCCAAACCAACAAAATAGGTGTCACACGAACTAAAAGCGAGTCCACGCTCTCGTGTCCCCTGGAGCGAGTCCACTGTGAGACTCATGTCCCCCGCAGCGAGTCTACGCTCTCGTGGACACGAACTAGAAGCGAGAGAGAGAGAGCTAGAAGACGAGGAGAAACTGGGAAGCGGGGACAGGGGTACCTGAGGAGGAGCTACCTGAGGAAGGAGGAGGAGGAGAAGGAGGAGGCCGGAGGAGGGAGATCGCCGGAGGAGCGCCGCGGAGGAGGAGGCCGGAGGAGGGAAATCGCCGGAGGAACGTCGCGGAGGAAGAGCGCGCAAAAAATTGGGGAGGGGAATTTGTGAATGATCGAAAAGGAAACCCTCGCCGCCTATATGAAATATTTAGCGACGTCCTTTTAGGACGTCACTAAACGTCACTGATATTTAATAAACGGTGACGCTGCTTAAAATGCATCGCTACACGTCGCTATATCAGCGACGTGTACCGACGAACTTGCGACGCAGATTCCCATTTAACAAATTGTAGCCGCTAGACGTCGTTGTTAGTCGCTGTTAGCGACAAACAATGACGTCTTAGATAAACGTTGCTAAACCCCTAAAAATTAGCGACATTCTATCTTGGAGTCGCTAAATACGTCGCTGATATGATTTATTTTGGTAGTGTGTATCACGTGCACGACTTCCAGAACATTGAACAAAAGGTCTAGAACATTGACTATGGCGTTAAACGTGACTTTGCATATGGAAGTTACGAAATGACTAAGTAAGCAAAATGGGGCAAGTTGTGGTGCAATACCGCAGAACTTATCGTAACATTGAAAGATATACTTCGGGCATCGAGGTATGCAGTTGTGGCACAATTGCTACAGAACTGCCGTTATACGAATAACTTATGAATAGAACGCATTGAGTATAAGTACGAGAAGTCTAAGCCGTCGGGGTCGTGCATCAATACAGATGTGTGGGGACATAATACCGATAGAACTTGAGATAGAGATGACGGATTATGTTTTTGGAATGTGAGATTGGTTGGAATAATATGACTTGTTTGCTATGGTACGTATTGCATGGTCAATGGACTCGGATGGCCCATGCACGGGTGCGGCTTCCCTCGAACGGAGGCACTGGGACCGTTCGGCCTAGGAGGGAATTATGTACGGTATTTATGGTACACATCATTAGGATGGATTACGACCGATCAGTGTTGTGATAAGCTAAGATATCAGTAAGTTTGGTATCCTTTAGATACTGGGCAAGCAACCCGTATTGGAGGGATCATAGGCTTACATATAAGGATGCCAAGTCCATTACGGTACGAAACACCGTGACCTTCATATAGATAGAGCCGGTGGGCTGAGATTAGAGTTGGGTGCAGGCGCAGGGCCTGCCACCCTTATGCATATGTCTAAGTAAGGTTGGTTGGTTTCGTGAATTGTATGATTGGTTATGTAAAGTTCTAACCATTACAGGCTAGGAAAAATAGGAGGGAGATGAGCACGATCACTATGTTTATGTTTAGATTATGCCTAACGGTATCTGCTACAGGAACACGATGTTGGACACATTTATATTAAGTTGTTATGCTTGAATATTGCCATGAAACTGATCCTAAGGCTAAATAGAAAGATCACCAAATTAAGATGTATGTTTCACTAAATATACTTAGTGTTGGTAGGGTGTGAGTGGGTCTTGATCAGTGCAGCAAGGACGAAAGCACTAATATCCTACTAGTTTGCTTCCAGGTTCAGGTTATGATCGGCTCGGGGCAGGGCTTGGCTTAGATGCGCCGAGGCAAGGAGTCCTTAGCGTTTCAAGAGGAGCTACCGTATTGGCTTTCGGACTTGTAACATGGAGATGTTCGGCCGAAGACTACTTATTGGCTATAAAAAAGGATAATGTGTGGAACACTGTAATCCTTTGTGAGCTAGAGAGATCATGAGCATTATAGCCAGTTGGCATATTCAGTTTGGCTATTCAAGCCTTTATAACCTCAGTTTATTAATCAATAAAAGAGATTCTTTTTATATTCTTTATTTCTTTCCACTGTTTATGTTATCAATTTGAGATAAACACTATGTGAACCTGTTATCTTGCCTTGTACGAGCGCAACTCCATGCTCGTGCGGCATCACGCCCCAGCGAGGACGATGATTCGGGTGAAATCTAGCGAGGAAGAGCAATTTTCCGGGTCGGGGCGTGACAAGTTGGTATCAGAGCGGTTCTATCCTCTGGACCGTGAACGAATCTCTTTGACCCTCAGTTGCTTCGCTATCAAAAATAAGTTACTCTAAGTTGTTTTCGCAACCGTATGGCTTATGGATCTGCTTAATGCTACATTGGATGTTCCATACAATAAGTCTTTTTTAAGTGCGTACGTCTGCCACAAGTATGTCGTGACTATCACGCTATCTCCGAGTGCCATCGGAAAATGTTGGTTACACAAAGTGCAACGAGTTATGAAATATTGGTTTCCCGAAGTGCAACAAAGCGGCGAGTCGTTGTTTGCACGAAGTGCAACGAATATGGTGATGTTGGTTGCATGAAGTATGATGACATACGTATTATTGGTCTCACGAAGTGCGAAGAGATACATGCTATTGGTTACACGAAGTGCAACGAGTCAATATAATGAGGCGATGCGTGTTATGTGGCTATGCGAATTGTTATGTATTGTTGGTTGCACGGAGTGTAGCAAGTCGTGAATCGTTCGTTGCATTAGTGCAACGAGTCGATATGCTATGATACATGTTGTATGGCTATGTGGATGGATAGCGATATATTGAACAAGATTGAGTAATGACCTTAAGTATCAAGAATAAATTGTTGCACGAGTTGCAACGAGTGAGACGGAAGATCGCGGATGCGATAATAACGAGGCGAGTTGGTCGCTAAGTCGAGTTTGAGTAGGCGAACGTTTTTGTTGGCCGTATGTCGTATTAAGCCTTGTGTTAGCGAATGTTGCGTGTGCGATCAATATGATCACCAAGACACGGCTAGATTTGAATGTATGTCAAAGTTGGATGAACGACTATAATATTGGTCCAGTTGTTGTGCCAACTCGAGTAAGCGAACGCTGGAGCTGGGATCGGAAAAGATCGCCACGGATAGTTAACTTGAAACAGATGTCGGACCTATACGGAGTGTAAAGTCGAGAAATGACTCGATTTCGAGTGGTATATGCAATACCACATGTGCGATCAGTGTAACGAAGTATTGTATCGATAACAATAGGCTCAATTTCTGAGTGGTATAAGCAATACCAATTAGTGATAGCTATGTTAAGCCATTTAGTGACTTGCAATCGAATGTATCGAGACGATTGTGTCATTACGATAAGTTTTTCCTTAACGAACGAAATAATACCGAGACTAGAGTGGGAATGACTCGATAGGAGTCGTGCAAGTATGCTTCGATGAATTGAGTTGAACGATTATACGCAAAGTCGTATCCATGGATGATACGTCGTTAAGTGTAAGTCGAACGATAGGCGGAGCATAGAGAGGAAACGTTGCATTGAAAAAATAGTTGACTCAATCAGAATTGAGTTAAGTCGGTACGAAAACTGTATGGAATGAGTTGAGTAGGTACGAAGTAATCATACAAAACAAATTGAGTTAGCACGATGAGTCGGTAGCACTAATTGGAAGTGCGAGTTAGGGATATGAGAATGGATATATGAATTGGAAATTGTGTCACCATGATGGTAGTTAGTTAGAACTGAATGGATATTGATGTGTGCAAGACTTGATTCGTATTCGAGTTCGGATAATGGCAGTGATTGCAACGAATTAGAGCTTATGAGAGAGGAAGATGTTCAAGTCATGTATATCGACGATGGTATTGAGGCGTATCAAAGACGATATGTAATAACTCGGGGATACTCTGATCGAATGGACGAAAATTATATTGAGCATTATTGTCGGAATAAGATGCAAGTTAAGTTGATGTCAATTTGGATGACAATGATACAAATGCTTCAGAGAATTTGAGAGTGGCTAGATATTACCTGGATGAAAATGAAAGTGTCTGGATTGCTTCGTGGATAACCACTACATTGACGTTCTTGTCTTGTGCGAGCGCAACACCAGCCCTGCACATGCGTCATGTCGAATTAGGATGATTATTTCGCGTGAGCGCTGGTATGGTGATTCATCCAGCGGGGATGGTCGAACTTACAAGGCATGGCAAATTGGATTTAGACTTGTGGTTTGATGCGAAGGAGAATTTGAGGATTGTTGCGATAAGCCTAGAGTGTGTTGGATATTGACCATGGGTAAATAGACTCGTACCCAAGGCAAACAAATGTTACTCGGTTGCGATATTATAAACGGTTGTGCATGAGTGATTCGAGTAGTAAACGGCGCATCAGTTGCACAGGAATAAATAAATTATGGATTGGTAAATTATGTCGGATTGGATGAAGTCTTATAGTAATTATCGAGAATTTATTTGGCTCCAGGATATGATATAATATGGTTCGTAGTAACTGTCCCTCGTTGATGATCTTCAACTATCGAGCATAGTTTCGGGACAGATGATCCTAGAAGACTTGACCGCCAAATCAAGTGAATGTTGGAAACCGTAGGACAACCCTAAAGAAGTAGCATAAGAAATTTCATCGAGAATGAAGGATGGTGTAGTGCATGTTAAGGATAAGTCTAAGCGATTAAGTATCATGTTTCGGAAGTTAGCGAGTAGCCTTTGACTAGAATCGATAGGGTTAGAGAATTACGGATCGATCAAATAAGTATTCGAATTGTTTGCTAGTCGACGATCGAATAGATGTTGAGGAACGTACTTAGCAGAGTGATGCGGTAAGGTAATTATAATGATTCTGCAATGTACGAGAGCGGCGAATAGTAGAACGATCCTAAGAATTATGTCATAGATTAGTTTGAGTAACGGCTAAGCTATGTGTGTTTGAGCGCACGGCCTATGTTACGAAACGAACTAGTTGGGATTTACTCAAAAATTGAGTAAGGAATTCCTATTCGATCAAGAATTGGAGATGGACGTATCGTAAGAGATCTTGGGTCGAAAAAGATTATTGCCTTTAAGCATCGTAGACTCAAGTTGACCTCTTGTGTGAGGAGAGATTAAGCATGATGTCTAGATAAGTTAACTAGCGGAGGTAGCCCCAGACGTGATGCATAGATAGTTCAAGAATGCAGATCATGTTAGAATAGTTGCGTATGATGCAGTACGGATTGTAGGTGAAGAAAGTTTGGACATGTTGGACTTAGTCCATGTCGTTAAGGCCAAATGTTATGAGCGATTAGATGAAAGACTTGAGTTGTGCAAAAAATAGAAAAGGATTTGACAAATAGGTATTGCAGAGAATTGTTACAATCGGATGTGCAACAACTTAATGCAATGCATACGTTAGATGCCCGTCTAGAAACTTATGGTATCGAAGTTACGGTTTTGAATTAAATTATATGCAGAAATGTTGGAAGGATGATCGCGTGTTATGGAATAACGCATATAGAAAGTATTTTTGGGAATAGACGCTAAGATTTGACCAAGTTGAGTACAAAATAATTGGTGCTTGAGGATTTAAGTTGAGCTTGTTAGCTTTGTCCCGATATCCTACAACCGAGCTTGGTTGAAATGCATATATTGGTGGGACGCCTAAAATATGTGTATGATCCAAACTAAGTTGTATGATTCAAATAATAGTGGCACGAGTTCGTAAAATAATCTAGAGGAACACTTAGATTGAGTGTTGGTTTCGGTTCAAGGACGAACCTTGTTTTGAGTGGTATATTATGTAATACCCCGCTCCGTACGGTACATTATGATGAGTCGTTGACTCGAAGAGATGCGTTGACCCGATGAAGTATCAATGCAAATTGATGCAAAGCATAAGTCCAATTTGAACAAAGTATTGACTTCGAATTGATCTGGTGTGCAGGCTATGCTTTTATACTGAATCATAAGACGTCAACATTTTGCCTTGTTCACTAAGGTGTCCGCAAAACCAAATTGTCGCCTTGCAACGGATTGTGGCATGGGCACGGTAGGCTGAATCAGTCAAATAGTTCAACGGAATGGCTAAGTCATGAGAGTTAGATACGCAACAAAGTTATGAAATCGGGCCGCATCAGCTCGGTGAGACGACAAGGCGTATCGGCTTAAGGTGGGCGGGTTCTTGACTCTCTCTCCCTATTCCTTTATATCTAATAAAATATATCCTTGTATGTGTAAGTTTCTATCAAATTAGCGAGAGTGGCTCGAACGATTAAAGGTCTTAGTATGTGTCAAACATTAAGATAGAACATAGAATATTGAACAACTGAAGCGACGTACATCAAGTGTACGGGTTACGGTAGGGCGGTGATGGTACACTACTAAAATCTGTGAAATTAGCGACGCCAGAGGACGTCGCTAACTAGGGAAAATATGTCTCTAAATCCAATTAGCGATGTATTTAGCGACGTTTGGACGTAGTCATGATTTACCTAGTCGCTAAACACTATGACGTCGTAATACGTCGCTATTGCGACGACAATTAGCGACGACGCTGCGTCGCTAATTCAGTGACTACAAGCGACGTAAAATGACTATGTTTGTCGACGTAAGCGAGCGACGTTTAGCGACGTTACATACATCAATGCTGACCTGGCTTGAGAGCCAAATGGCGACGTTCTGCGACGTTATACGTCACTAAAGTGTCGACACATAGCGACGTTTAGCGACGTCGTATTTAGCGTATTTAGCGACGTTTAGTGACGATCAGCGACGGGGTTAATCATAGTTAGCGACGTTCCGATACTTACTTAGCGACGTTAACGTTTGTCGCTGGACGTCGCTAAATGTCGCTGAACGTCGCTAAATTTGGTAAAAAATTAAAAAAAAATACAGCATTTACAGCAGCACCTAAAGCAGCATTTCCCTGGGTTCGTCGACCTCTTCGGTGGAACATTACTCAACACAGGCTGATCAGGAGGAGCATCATGAACACAAAGTATCAAACAATATAAAACACAATCACGAACGTGTTTGAAACACAATCTCATCAATCAATACAGATATATGAAAAATTTCAACAACAGTTTCAAACATAATAAAACACATTAACAATGTATGTATAAACACATAAAAGACCCAACAATGGGCCATCACACAACAATGTATATATATGTCGACTACGGCTGATCAGGAGGAGCATCACCGCTCCTAGAAAGAAGGTAAGCATACTGCTACGGTGTAAGAACCACCGACGATGATGAAGGAGGAGGCAATGCAACCGCTGTAGAAGGAGGCAGTGTAACCGCTGGAGAAGGAGGCAGTATAACCGTTGGAGATGGGTTCGTCCGCGTCTCCTCTAGGGCTAGCTGTAACGCCCCAGTCCTAAAATACGTAGGACTAGGAACGTAGACATGCCAGTTGTATTCATACGAAGTATACTCTAATATATGGAAGTCTCGTATAAATACATAAGCTGTAAAATGCAGTATTTTCTATAAATAAATTCACTTTATTTATTGTGTATCTGAGAAAATTATAACTGTAGGAATCCGATCTAGAAGACGATCGCTTTATCCCTTGGACTATGCGAAGAAGAAAAGCTCTCAAAATTTTGACAGTAAGTTAGATAACTATGTATCTGTACAATGAATGAGAAAAAGAACTCTATTTATCGAGTCAAAAATAACTGAAAGGATAACTGTCTTCACAACCTGCGCCTAGTTGAAAATCACGCAGGATTTAACATACGCAAGGTTGTGAGCAGTTACTGGATGTGGCCTGTAACTGTTGGACACATGGCAATCATGCATGAGTCGTGTGCAAGTTACAGGACACACAGGCGAGAGATCATTGGCATGGCTGCCACGTACTCTAATTTGATGAAATCCACGCAGACTTGTTGAAGACGAAATCCACGCAGACTTGGGTCAGAAAGCTTCAAAATCCATGCAAACTTGGGGCAAGAAACTTCAGAATCCACGCAGACTTGGGACAAAAAGCTTCAGAATCCACGCAGACTTGGGGTAGAAAGCTTCAAAATCCATGCAGACGTGGGGCATGAAACTTCAGAATCCACGCAAACTTGAGACAGAAAGCTCAAAATACACGCAGACTTGAGGAATGAGGCTAAAAATATACGCAAGATTGAGGCTGAACTGCCAGCTGTCTTGATTCGACGTGCTTTGACTGACACAAAATCTCTGACAGTGATTACTTTTGTCAGTCGCATTAAATGACAAGAAGCTCTTTTGGTACGCCAACTTGGTGAAGGCTGAGTCTTGCTGAAGAAGATTTCAAAAGTCACGCAATAGTCGGCTGTGATCTCTCGAGTTTTGTGCATACGTGGCATACGAGAAGACATTCTTCGACTGTCGTGTTGTCAGTCATAATGACACTCTGACAAAATGATGAGCCGTCTCCCAGCGTAATTTTTTAAATATTGTCCTGATCAACTCAGCGTGACTTTGAGGCTTTGTTCTGATCAACTCAGCGTGACTTTCATTTTTAAGGCCTACAAAACCCCCTTCAAAGTTTTCGAAAGTTGAAAAGACTTCAAAATTTTGAAATACTTTGAAAATATCCAAATGAATTTATTAAATGTCATGATGACTCTTTATTTTTTGAGACTGATTGAATCTAATTTATGGTGGAATATGAACCGCCGGCGAGCTCTTTTATATAAACGGGGAGAAAATTTAGCTTTGATATTCATCTTACGTCAACATGACTCCGAAGGAAGAAGCTGAAGAAGAAGTAAGAAAGTTGGGTTTCTGTGCCCATGGTG
The DNA here is from genome assembly GCA_029216955.1 of Iris pallida. Classification (NCBI taxonomy): domain Eukaryota; kingdom Viridiplantae; phylum Streptophyta; class Magnoliopsida; order Asparagales; family Iridaceae; genus Iris; species Iris pallida. The sequence goes on along the minus strand of JANAVB010024400.1, from coordinate 9,513,264 downwards.
ACCCTACTCTTAGGGGTAAGGAACCGGAGCCTTTTGTTTTTCGAGTTCAAAGATGACCCTACTCAACTAGCCAAGAACTTCCTGAGCCACTTTGGTCTGGACGGCTCGTCTTCTTCCAATGGGCGCAGTCTCGCAGAGCAGCGTGAAACGCTCAATATTCTGTTACATCGTATGGGAGTCACTAGTGTAGAGGAATTAGGTGTCAAGCTTAGTCGCTTTGAAAAATAGAGCGTATCTTTTTATGCTTCTGTTTTCTATAAAAAAATGTTGCACTTCTTTTCCTATGTAAGGTCATCAGTGCCTCTTTATCTTTTGCTTTGAAAAATGTGGTACAACTTTATGCTGAGAACTAGTTTTACTCCGAACAGCGTGCACCAATGAAGAGCAGCAGCACTCTTTGAATACTTCAAATATTGTGCTATTTTCCAAAGTACACGTGACACTCATTCCGTAGTTATGAGCGCTTTTTACTCGGATCTTTCCAAGAATAGGCTTGCACTTCGACCCTTTTTAAACAGATAGCTGAGTTTCATGCAAACTCATTCCTCTATTCTTCTTCTTCTGAGAATGACCTTTTTGCAAGATTCCATTCTCAACAGAAAAGCAATGCTTTCTGATGTTGCATTTTTGTGCACTATGTCATCAGACATTAGTTTGCCAATCTTTAGCGCCAATCCGTTTGATCTTGATGGTGAGTCCAACATAGTATGCGTACCACTTTTCACTGTTAAAAATAAGCTTTTGTTTCTGACTGAACAGGGTGCGCCTGTCTTTGTTTGGCCAGTGCATGCCTAATGATAATGGCATTTCTCTTGATTAATTTCTTTTTTTTGCTGTTTTCTGCAGGAGTTCGACTGAAAATTTTCTTCAGAACTGGCATTCGTGATTTGGATGCTGTAGAGAATATTCTTCTGACTCCTACATCAGGGAGCTCATACGCTTTTGACGCGTAAATCAAATAACTCAGAACTCTTCGTGGGATAGAAGGGTCTTCCTCCAATGGTAGGAAGAACCTTTATACACGGAGAGTTGGACGGTGGAGTCAACTCTACCTCGAGAAATCGGGTAGTATAGTTCCTTTCGTGGCAGAACTAGGAATTGTATCCCAATGTTGGATACATTCCTATCTCCTTTGAGAGGTCGCTCCCAATCCACCAGTTGTATTGGCAGCAACATGCCTTCAAGCTGCCCTACTCTGTGGTTCTTCTCTCGTCTGAGAGATAAGACCAGAGTTTGATTCCTGCTGGACAATCAGGAATTGCCACCAACAACGAACCCGCCAGAGAAGATCAAAAAATGGATCTCCATTAGATTATTGTTGTGTACAGGAAATAAAAATCCAAAATTGTGATAGATTTCCATTATGATTTGTAAGAAAGCCTAAGAAAATATAATAGACTTTTTATGATGACATGAGAGTGGAAATGATAATTCTTCTATGCTCAATGATTTGTATTTATTTGCATGAATTGTAGACATGATAAACTTTTCTGATTTAGAGTACTTAATACTATCAGAGGTAATATGGACGTGATAATATGTAGGAACTCAAAAGAAAAATAGATTGATTTCTATGCAGAGGTCAAAAATAGAAAATGACAAATGAGCAGGTAGATTCGGCATTTATCCAGAGGTTATGAAAACGTGATAAATAACGAATCTCCATAATAGAAGATTATGAACGGACGAATCGTCAGATGAATGTAATAAATGAACGAATGAACCGTCGGGTGAATGTAATAAATGAACGGATGAACCGTCGGGCATTAATGAATGTGTGAACCGTCTGATGAATGTGACGCTTCATTATTTGAAGAACTCCTGCCTATAAATATAGCAGAAATCTGACGAGAACGAACACTTCTATTCTTCAACATAAAAATATCGTCTGAAGAAGCATCCAAGAAGGCTGAAATCGTTCCCAAGATTCAGAAGGGCACTGAAGAACGCCCTGCTGATCTAGTTCAGTCGAAGGAAGTAGAAGCAGACAAAGGTTGGTCTGCACCCAAGCCACCAAGGGACATTCTGGACTTCCTGCTCGAACCAGGAAGGACTGAAGAAGAAGAAGCCATGAGGATGGCCGCTTGCAAGTTCCTCGTGGGTTCCAGCCAGGAGGTTCTCGGCTCTTTTGCTGACCGCATTTTCGAGAAGGACGGCAGTGGCCCGCATCCAAATGTAGAGAAGGATGATAGTAATCTTCCTTAAAATCATGTACTATCATTTATGATTAAAATAAAATAAAATTTTATTTATAAACATGAACTTGTCTGATGATTTACAAGTATTTATATTTATACATAATACTTTTTAAGGAATTTGCCATTAATAGGCATCATAACTTTTCGACCATCCAGTTCTGAGAGTTGATAAGTTCTATTTGAGAAAACTCTGCTTACGATATAGGGACCTTTCCACTTTGCGTCGAATTTGCCTTTGCTCATATGAGTCATAGTCATAGGACGTCTGACTGTTAGAACAAGTTCTCCTTTTTGATACGCTCGAACTCTGACTTTTTTATTAAAAGCTTTTGAGATTCTAGCTTGATAGAATTCAATATTCTGTTGAGCAGATAATCGCTTCTCATCCAGAGCTTCTAATTCTTGAAGTCGAAGACGATCATTATTCTCGGCGGTTAGTTCATTAGCGATTGCTATCCTTAAAGAAGGAATTTGAATCTCTAATGGAAGAACCGCTTCGCATCCATACACCAGAGAGAAAGGTGGACATTTAGTAGCATTACGAACTGTAGTACGGTAAGCCCATAAACATTCACCGAGCTTCTCACTCCAATTACGTTTGTTAGTAGAGACAAATTTCTTTAGGAGTTTGATGATGGTCTTGTTGAAAGATTCTACTAATCCGTTAGCTGCTGGATTGTATGCAGTAGAAGCCACATTGTTGATCCGGTGATCGTCACAGAATCGAGTAAATTTTTGGCTGATGAACTGTGGTCCGTTATCATGAATAATGCGTCGAGGAACACCAAATCTATAGATGACGTGGTGTTTGATAAAGCAGATGACATTGGACGTCTTGACTTCAGATAAAGGAATGGCTTCAGCCCATTTGGAGAAATAATCGTTTATTGCGAGAATAAACCGATGACCTTTTGATGACGGCGGATTGATCGGACCAATAATGTCCATGCCCCAAGCTTCGAAGGGCCATGATGCTGTCGTCGGATGTAGAAATTCTGAGGGTTGATGAATAAAATCTGCATGGATTTGACAAGCTTTACACTTCTTTGCATATTCGATGGCATCTGATACCATAGTGGGCCAATAATAACCCATACGTCGAATACGGTCCTGAAGTTTTGGGCCAGGTTGATGTGCTCCACAAATTCCATCATGTGCTTCGCGAATGATCTGTTGAGCCTCATCACCGGCAACACATCGAAGAAGTAGACCATCATAAGCTCGACGATATAAGGTTTTTGTAGTATGATTGTAATAGAATCTGAGTGACCGTCGTCTGATAGATGCTGCCTCACTCGGATTATCTGGAAGAATATCATACAATACGAAGTCTAAGAAAGGAAGTCTCCAATCTTTATCCGTATTCTGAATCTCAGCTGAATTACTGAAGATGAATTCCATGCTAGAATCAGATGAAGATGATAAAGATTTACGACTAAATCCAAATCCTCTTGTTGCGTTGACATCATGTGATGTTGATTCTTCAATGTCAACTGGAAATCCTAGAGTCAGATTGTTTTCGAGATAGAATAACTCTCGATTGCGGACAACAATCATCTGTTGTCGTCTAATCGGAATAGCTAACACCGCCGCAAGATTAGTAAGAGCATCAGCTTCGGTGTTACATGCTCGCCTAACATGTTCAATGAAGAACTCTTCAAATGAAGAAGCCATAGATATAGCCGATCTATGATAAGGAACCAGATCTTGATGGCGAACCTCATAAGTGCCCCTTATCTGATTGACAATAAGTTTAGAGTCTCCGTACACCTCTAAATGTTGAATATTTAGATGTTTAGCGAGTTGAAGACCAATGAGTAATGCATTGTACTCGGCTACATTGTTTGAACATGGCTGATCGAGAGAATAAGCTCTTTGGATAGCAAGACCTTCTGGCGACACAAGAACAATTCCAACTCCAGCAACAATATCACCATTAGGACCTATTCTTGAAGCTTCGTCAAAGAATAGACGCCAAGTAGGATCGTCTTCAGCAATTTGGTTTGAATCTAGGACTTCATCTGGGATTTCATCATAAAGTTTTGAATTTTCTGGAATTGAATGAGCAGCCAGAAAATCAGCTAAAGCTTGTCCTTTGACCGATTTCTGAGGAATATAGTGCATATCATACTGAGCAAGTAAGATTCCCCAGTTAGCCAATCGAGAATTCAAAACACTAGGTTTTTTCATCATGACCCGTATAGGATTGATCGTGGAGATGACATGAATGGTCTGGCCAATTATATAATGTCGTGTCTTTTGAACAGCGAACATCAAGGCTAGACATTCTTTTTCGACCGGTGAATATCGAGGTTCAGCTCCGGTCATAGTACGACTGAGATAGTAAATGGCTTGTTCATGACCATTTTTATTCTTTTGCGCGAGCAATGCACCCAACGAATGACTCATTGCTCGGGTATATAGGAGGAACGGTATTCCTGAGATGGGAGGTACCAATACTGGAGGGCTCATCAGATACTGTTTTATATCATCGAATGCTTTCTGACATTCATCATTCCAGACGAAAGAAACACCTTTCTTCATGAGTTTATTGAATGGTCTGCAGCGTCCTGAAAGATTAGAGATGAATCTCCTGATATAAGCGATCCTTCCTTGAAATCCTCGTAGCTTTTTTAAGGTGCGTGGAGGACGCATCTCTTGGATGGCTTTGATCTTCTCGGGATCCACGTGTATACCTTTAGAGGTAATGACGAAGCCGAGAAATTTACCACTAGAGACGACTAAGAAGGACTTAGTAGGGTTCATCTTTAATTGATGCTTACGCATTAGATCAAATATAGTCTTCAAATCTTGGATATGATCCTCCTTTTGTCGACTTTTGACTGCAATATCATCAATATAGCATTCGACTATTTTCCGCAAATGTTCACAGAATATAGTGCTCATAGCTCGTTGATAAGTTGCTCCTGCATTCTTGAGACCGAACGGCATAACTGTATAACAGTATGTACCGATCGGCGTTCTGAAAGAACTGTGCTTCTCATCATCTGGAAATATTTTAATCTGATTGTACCCAGAATACCCGTCCATGAATGACATTCGTTCAAATCCACAGGTATTATCGATCATGACATCAGTGATTGGTAGAGGGAATTCGTCTTTAGGACATGCCGTATTGAGATCGCGGAAGTCTATGCAAACTCTGATCTTGCCAGTCTTTTTAAGAACAGGAACTATGTTAGCCACCCAATCAGGATGTTGTTCCTCTCTAATAAACCCAGAGGCCATGAGTTTATTGACTTCAGCTTCAATTGCATCCATAATATCTGGACGAAATCGTCGCTGTTGTTGTTTGACCGGTTTAGCATTCGGCAGTATATTGAGCTTGTGAGTTGCAATTTGTGGATCAAGTCCTGGCATATCTTCATTACTCCAAGCGAAGACGTTGTTGTAGTCACGAATGAGTTTGATCATGTCTTGCTTATCAGTTTCCGAAAGACTTTTACTGATGAATATCAGTTTGGGAGATCCCTCTTCACCAACATCTATTTGAACAAGCTTGTCTTCAGTCGGAGGTTCTTTTTGCTCAAATCGAAACTCCTATTGATTATCTAACCTTTGGGCCCATTGTTCTGATTCAGGTGAGATTTCAAACTCGTCTTCGTCTTCATCATCTTCCTCAGAGTGGTCAATGGAAACCATGTTGGAAGACAGAATATTGTAGTAGAAATCACCGATACTCGTATCAGAATCCCAAGAGGTAGTACTAGAAGAATCAGATCTCCTATCTTCGTCAGATTCGGGATCTTCATGAACAATATTGATAAAAGGAGTAGGAGCAATGTAACCCAATCCGCATTTTGTCCTCCCATATTTCAGAGGAGGGATCCGAACAGGCATTTTTCTCCCTTTTCCACTATTGAGGCCAGTTCTGAAGTCATAGCCCATATTTTTAATGATGTCTTTAGATTGCTTACTATAACGACGTAATTGTAATCTTCCAGTATCATCGTTTTTATCCTCATCTTCTAAATCAGAAGGATTTGGGGGCCCTTTATAGAAGAATATTAGAATGTCTCCTGGCTTTCTGCTGGGAACTAGAAAGTATGAAGATTGTACTGATTCTAGGGATACATCTGTATGAACAGTCTGTACAACTCCTATGGTTATTGTGCTCAAGTCATCTAACAAATGTAAATAACTATGAACATAATTACACACATCAATATACTTCAAAGATGGAGACTTTTCATTAAATTTAAAAGCAGCAGTATTTACATCGGAAGAAGGCTGAGCCTTAGAGATCTTAGCCAAATCAATGACTAAAGGGGGAGAAGAAGAACGAGAAGAAGCTTTGTTTCGATTAAGATCGATAACAAATGGCTCAGAAGAGGTGAGCTCCCTTGAAGTCTGAGATGGAAGAATAGTCTGCCCTCCAACTGGGATTATCAGAGTATCCTATTTTATATGTGAAGATACAGGAACTGTAGTACGCCCATTGACAGGAATGATCAGGGTATCTTGAGTAGACGACTGAGGTAATGGAGAAATCCGTCCACTCACTGGAATGATGAAAGAACCTTCTCCAGAGGGTTTGAGAGATTGTTGCTGAGTAGTTCGACCTTTAACAGGGATTATTAAAGTCTCACTTTGTGAATCCTCTTTCTCCATAGCTTGTATCACCCTTGTATACTCTTCTTTGTACATCCGGGAATCATTGAAATAGGCTTCAACCCTATGGAAGGGATTTATATCGGCGACTTCTTTTTATACTCTTCCATTGCTGTCAATATATTTAAAACACTGATGAAGAGTAGAAGGTACCATATTATTTTCATGAAGAAATGGCCTCCCCAGAAGAAGATTGTAAGATCCTACGATCTCGATCACATAGAAAGTGACTTTAGATCTGAAATCGCCTATCTGAAGTTTCAGATGAATCTTCCCCAAAGGCTCGCTTCGGCTTTGATTGAATCCCAGGATAGTAGTAACTGTCTTGGAAAGCTTGTGAAGAGGGATTTTTAGTTCATCCAACAGACTCTTTGGCATTATGCTTATAGCAGACCCTGGATCAATGAGGATACGATCTATCTTTATTGTATCGATATAACCGGTGTAGTAGAGAGGCCGATCATGTCGATTATCCTCCAGTAGCATGTCGTCTTGTGTAAAGGTGATATTTGGGATAATCTCCAGTATACTGTTGCAATGTAAGCAAGTGGCAGGTTCTGCATCTGGCTTCTTTAACTGTACAAGACAAGAGTCTGCCTGAAGAAGTGCTTCACTTAACGTCTCTCGAGTCTCTTTGGAAAGACGTAGAAGTTCGAAGAGTGACATTCTAGCTGGAGTATTAACAAGTTGAGCTAAAATGTCAAAGTTATAAGGCTTCTGAAGTCCAAGAGGAGAGGACTTCATGATTGGTTTATCGAACCGAGCTTGTTGTTTGCCTTTCTCAAGAGCTGTAGGCTTAGAAAGAGCAGGTTCAACCAGTGCAGTTGAAGGAACAGGTGCAGTGGATGATTCCTCTTCAGGAGAAACATTAGGAGCATCTTTGTCAGCAGGAGGGATATCAGGAGTATCCTCAGGATTCTTGGAATAATCCTTTAAATAAGATTTCCCTGTTCGAGTAGCACCAGCAAGTGCTTCTTCTTTGCCTTTTGGCTCTGTGTCAGAAGTAGACCCAAGAGAAGTCATATGACGTGACTTAATCTTTTCAGCCTTCTTGGACTTTCGAGAAGTAGTCTTTTGAAGAGGAGGAGATTCAAAATCTGCCACTAGATCAGGATGTATCCACATGATTTCTCCTGTTTCCATAGTAATTGGCACCAATCCTTCAGATTGTGGAGGAGGAATATTCACTATATCAAGAGTCACCTTGGGAATAGGAACGATCCCGCTTTCAAGGAGCTGAGGAGGAAAATCTCCGAATTGCATAGAGACGACATTGGTGCTGATGGTCTTCTCTTTTGGAGTAAGGGAGATAGCTCCAGATTTAATCATTTCTTGGATCTTTCCTTTCAGTACATAACATGTACGAATTGTATGACCCAGCATTCTGTGGTATGGACAGTATTTAGGATGATCCGTCTTTCCAGCTTCATCAGGTTTCTTGATTTTAGGTAATTATATTTTATTACCTTTCAACAGACATTCAAAGATACCAAGGACATCGTCATCATCAAAAGAGTATTCTTCTTTAGGGCGAGGTGCTCTTGGTTGTTGAGTTGTAGATGTAGGAGAAGTTTGAACATTTGATGCATCTTTGCTCTGAAGATTAACTTTAAGGGTTTCTTTTCCCTTGCGAGCATTGGATTTAGCATTATTGTTAGTACCTTGACCTGTTTCTTTGGGAGTCATCTGCACTCCTAAACCTTTGAAGGTTTCAGCACTAATTTCTGTGGCCTTGGCACTAACTATGAAGGAAGGCCAGTCTTGAAATTGAGAAGATCCTGTCCACATGCTGATGATGGGCAATAGATTTAATTTGCATGTGTCGATGGTAACAGCATCAGGAGTTCCAAGAGGCATCTTCAGAGCTTCTCTTCGAAACCGTTCAATAAAATCCTCTGTAGTTTCATTATTTTTCTGCTTGATTCTAATAAGAGCAGACATAGTCATGTCATTGAGCCCTTCATAGAACCGTTCAAGAAACATTTGTTTGAAACCGGCAAATGAGGTAATACACCCGTCTGGGAGACTTCTATACCATTCATAAGCTGTTCCCTTGAGACATCCAACAAACACCCGAGTAAGGAGGGCGTCGCTTGGTTGCAGTTGATCAGTCATCACTTCAAAGTGATTAATAAACTGACTTGGAGAAGTGGTTCCATCATAGAAGGAAATAGTGGGAGGCTTGTATTTAGGAGGATACGATACTTGCTTCCATTCTATCGGATAAGGTTGCTTGATGCCTAACCTTTGTAAACCATCTTTCTGTTTGAATGCCTCAAATTGAGTTTTGAGATTCTTCAATTCTTCAGAGACAACTCCGGAAGATTGTAGAGTTGTAGCTTGTAGAGAATAGTTGGGAGGAGGAACAACATTGTAAGCACTACCCCCAGCTCCAGAGAGACTAGGATTTGGTTGAGCTGGTCCAGGAGTATTGGATTGTACTGCTGGAGGAACTTGTACAGGACTTACAACAGTGTCAATTGGTATAGCATCTGGTACAGTCTGTCGATTTTGCATCTGAGTTGCCATGAGTTCATACATTGACTTCATAGTATCAGTGATAAACTTCATTTGCTGTTCTAAAGAAGCAATTCTTTGTTCTTGAGGAGTCAAGGAAGAAGAAGGTTCATCAGTATTCCCATCAACCATATAAGTTGTGACTGTACGAGGGATTATTGATGAACTGGTGGATGTTGTATGTTCTGAATCATTGCTTTGTGCATCAAAGTCAATTATAGGAGAACTACCCCCAGTAAAAAGAGGTGGGAAGTTAGATTCTCCGAGAAATTCAGAATCATCTTCAGAAATCAAAGTCCTTTGACTAGAGGCCAGGACTCTTGCACTTGTGCCTCTATATACTCCATCTGGACTATCATCTCTACCCCAGTATTCCGAGAGGTCATGTTGACAGAAGCAAACAAAGGCTCATCTTCATCAGGCATAGGTTCATACTGAATTCGATTGAAGACAGATTGTCGTTTTGTTTGACATCTGCATTGCATTGTGACTCTCGGCTGGAAGTCACATTCATGATCAACATAGTCATGAACCATTGATTGACATCTGTATTGAATTATGACTCTTGGCTGGAAGTCACATTTAGCATGATCCATTGTCATAGAATTATTCCTTCCCTTCTGTTGAAGGTGTTCTCGTAAATCTGTCTGTGACGACTGAGGTACATCAGAGAACAATCTTTGTGTATTTTTAGGAATATATTTCTGGTTCTTGGATTTTGATGGCTCTTGATTATATAAGGAGTGATTAATATGAGCCACATAATTTCTAGCATACTCTGTATCCGGATCTTTTATTTTGTTCCCGATTGGTGTGGTTTCTTAACACCAGAAGTGCTTCCCAAACGGGTTTGATTGAGTTTTGTTCTTAGATCAGTTAGAGGAAACACATTGGTTTCTGAAACTTGGTGTTTTCCTTCCATTGATCTGAATATTTGTAGAGAAGGAAGATTTGAACCATCCCCTTGATTAGGAGTTGGTAACAGACCCTCTTTTCTAGACAGATTCTGTGCCCAATTCGAAGAAGTCGTAGAAGAAGACATTAAGGAATGTTTCTTCTTAGACTTATTCAAGTTTGGAGACATAGAATGTCCAGAAGGAAGAGTAGTCAAAAGACCATCTCCTTTTCTTTGACTAACAAAATTGTCAGTCAAAGCTGTTCCTGGAGTAAAAACTATAGGAGCAGAAGAAACAACTAAAGAGTTATTTCTTTTTGAAGGGACTTTGTGTGGAAGACCACCCCCAGTTCTAGTAGAACTTGGCAAAGAAGAAGAGATAGCTAAAGAGATATTCTTATTAGATGAAATACACGCTGAAACAGACTTGGTTAAAGAACCAGTACTGTTAGCGTGGCTTTTGGGATTAACATTACACACTGGAACAGATTTGGCTAAGGAGCCAGTACTGTCAGCATGACTTTTGACTGTGAGATTGCACGCTGGAACAGATTTGGCTAAAGAGCCAGTACTGCCAGCGTGACTTTTGACTGTGAGATTGCACGCTGGAACAGATTTGGCTAAGGAGACAGTACTGCCAGCGTGACTTTTCACTGTGAGATTGCACGCTGGAACAGATTTGGCTAAGGAGCCAGTACTGTCAGCGTGACTTTTGACTGTGAGATTGCACGCTGGAACAGATTTGGCTAAGGAGCCAGTACTGCCAGCGTGACTTTTGGCTGCTGTCGTCTTTGAGCGCACAAGAGTGTGCGTGCTTGCAGTAGAGTCTTTGCCAGTGTTAGGAGTAGACACTGTGGCAGAGACTTCACCATTGGCTACCAACTGATTCTTAGGGACATAGACAGAGCGTCCCTTCGACTTGGCAGTGGTGATGGAGGCTGAAGTGGGCTTGCCACCCTTAGCCCGCTGCATTTCTTCGTAGGCGAGTTGATCGAATTGGATCGATATCACCTTCTTCGTCGAGCCGACTGACGAAGTGTCGCATTGAGTTGTTGCCATCTCAGAAGAGGAGATGGTTTTCTCCAATAGAGTCGTCAATTTGTTTTCCATAAATAAATTAACTTTATTTATTGTGTATCTGGGAAAATTATAACTGTAGGAATCCGATCTAGAAGACGATCGATTTATCCCTTGGACTATGCGAAGAAGAAAAGCTCTCAAAATTTTGACAGTAAGTTAGATAACTATGTATCTGTACAATGAATGAGAAAAAGAACTCTATTTATAGAGTCAAAAATTACTGAAAGGATAACTGCCTTCACAACCTGTGTCTAGTTGAAAATCACGCAGGATTTAACATACGCAAGGTTGTGAGCAGTTACTGGACATGGCCTGTAACTGTTGGACACATGGCAATCATGCATGAGTCGTATGCAAGTTACAGGACACGCAGGCGAGAGATCAGTGGCATGGCTGCCACGTACTCCAATTTGATGAAATCCACGCAGACTTGTTGAAGACGAAATCTACGCAGACTTGGGTCAGAAAGCTTCAAAATCCACGCAAACTTGGGGCAAGAAACTTCAGAATCCATGCAGACTTGGGGCAAAAAGCTTCAGAATCCACGCAGACTTGGGGTAGAAAGCTTTAAAATCCATGCAGACGTGGGACATGAAACTTCAGAATCCACGCAAACTTGAGACAGAAAGCTCAAAATACACGCAGACTTGAGGAAGGAGGCTCAAAATATACGCAAGATTGAGGCAGAACTGCCAGCTGTCTTGATTCGACGTGCTTCGACTGACACAAAATCTCTGACAGTGATTGCTTTTGTCAGTCGTATTAAATGACAAAAAGCTCTTTTGGTACGCCAACTTGGTAAAGGCTAAGTCTTGCTGAAGAAGATTTCAAAAGTCACGCAATAGTCGGCTGTGATCTCTCGAGTTCCATGCATACGTGGCATACGAGAAGACATTCTTCGACTGTCGTGCTGTCAGTCATAATGACACTCTGACAAAATGATGAGCCGTCTTCCAGCGTGATTTTTTAAATATTATCCTGATCAACTCAGCATGACTTTGAGGCTTTGTTCTGATCAACTCAGCATGACTTTCATTTTTAAGGCCTACATGCAGTAGAACCATAAATAATCTTATCCACACAGAATAAATGAATAAAAGACATCATATAAAAATAATGAATTATCTTGATACAATAGGGTGGGCGGAGACAAATCCACTACCAACAAAATAAGGAAATAAAATACATGGAAAATGAAATGAGTGGCGAGCGAAGCGAAGACGATCCAAATGCAATCATCCTCGAAGAAGTAGCGATGATCACGGCTAAAGCTAGAACACCTGCGAAAGACAATAGCACACACCTGGAGAGATAACCAGGTCCTCAGAGGGACATAACAAGACACATAATATCATGCCATATAAACTGAATAAATATTGCTCAAATAAATAAGTAAATCGAATTATCACATGGTCCAATACGCACCTACTGAACGAGCGTACCATCCTCCCAACCAAACAAGGACAGGAGATGGTAAACTAATTTACGGTGACGTATCTTTCCATGCTAAGAATCCAATATGGTATCCGGACCCCAACAAGGTTCAATACCTTCTCATCGAAGTAGTAAGTCACACCTACAACCAAACAAGGACAAGATGTGACAAACTAATCCGCGACAAGTTATTGTCCCAAGCCACGGTCAGATACAAGTACCCAAACCAAAAGTACTTGTACCTAACGGATAAAGGTGCCTAACCGTTCTAAGTAAAATATAGTTAAGAACAATCCTTCCTACGCATGGGCCCTGGCAAAATAGGATTGGCATAGTCCCCCTTGGGCACCAGAGGCCCCATCAGTAAGAGCATGACGTTCCGCAGAATCGTCAGTGGCCGTCAGTAATTATGGGTCATCAACCACGTATCTCTAGCGGAGAGTCCGGGTCACAAGGGAAGTGCATCGAAGCCCATACGCTAAGGAATTGTTCTCCCCGCCCAATGCCTACCATGTTGTATCGACAATATTAACATCTATAACCGCTAAGTCAAACCAGCATGCAATTCTATTAGCGGTTATTCCTATCGCACGGCTTGTACGTACTGGTGGCCAGCCAATCACGCACTTCCGTGTTCTACATGCGACACACAACTTCGTGTTACCACGTGTCAAGGCCAATGAATGCAACACACATGGTGGTCCCTTAAATCTAGGTTTAATTTATAAGAAAATAATACACAGCAGGAAATATAAATGAACAGTAAGTTCTAACAGGTTATGCCATGTATCACAGTTTATTTTGCATAAAGAAAATAAATAATGCATGAAATATGAGCTAAAATAAATAAACAGCAAACGGCAAGGTGTCTTGCCTGAGTTTCTTGCTGCTGAAACCGACAATCCCGTTGGGTTCAGAATAGTCACAGGGCTACACAAGATAACTCAGACGATGTGACAAACTTCTAAAATAAAAACCAAAAATAAAATATTCTAGAAATTTTTTGGAAAAAATATATGATATGTATTTTTCTGTCAGTATTCCGAAACTTCAAACGGATCGTGGTTCTGATTCCTGGTTCTCCCAAAATCTCAAAAATACTAAAACGTGTCAGATTTCAGACCACTGACACTCCACAAATTTTCCAGAAAATTAAGTTCGGAATTTATGAAAATAAAATTTACATTCAGAAAATATACCTCAATATGATTCCAATAAAAAACTAGAGGTCAAAAGGAGTCCGGAGTTGGGAGTTATGGTCATTCGAAGTTGCTACAACCTTTGAAAATTGAGGCTAAATTTATGACGAAAAAAGAGAGAAATTTTGACAAGGATGGTTTGAAAGATGATTTGTGGTGAAAATAATATGGAGGAGTACCTGCCTATTTATAGGATGTGGAAATTCCCAATTAGATAAGAATTAGGATTCCTTTAAACCCAATTTAGATATTTCCTAATTTAATTTAAAAGCAATCAAATCCAAATCCAAATCCAAATCTAATTTAAATCAAATCAAATTCTCTTAGTTTAAAATCAAATCAATTAAATCTAATCTCAATTATAGATATTAATTTAATCTATTTAAATAAATCTAAAAATCAAATCAAGATTCAAATGGCCACAATAACTTCCAAATATATTTTTCAAAATACCAATAATAATAATTTCGAAAATAATAATTATTTTTAAATATCTTTTTGAATAATAAAATATTAATAATAATAAATCTCGAAAATTATATTTTTATTTAAAATAGACTAATAAATAATTACGAAATATATGTATGCACAAATATTCTTTACATAATTATGCTTTTCCTAGTATACAATAAAATATTATTTATGATTAATAACTGCTAAAAACAAAAAGGCTTTTTATAGCAAGAATAATAATTATATAATATTTTGAAAGTGTATAATAAAATAGAAAAAAAAAATTTCTAAAATATGTACGCTTGCACATATTCGCACTTGACGAGCAACTACGAAAAATAAAATTTCGTGCGCGACGTATAATACGACTATGCGACGTACAATACAAAATTTTAAATCAGTACCAAATTTAATAATAAAGAAAATAGTAGAAAATTTAGGGATTTTACATCCTACCCAACTTAAAAGAATTTCGTCCTCGAAATTAAGAATTAGGAGGGGGTGAGAAGACACAAGGGGGTTTTGATGGGAAACAATCGAATACAAATTATGTCGTAAGAAATCACGATCTAGATCATAGAAAAAAAAATATGGTATGGTCACGGTTAATGAATGAGTAGCAACATCGAGTGAGAATGGTCATAGCCGATGGGAAGGTTAGAGGAAGTTCTAGTATGACGCTTTCGTCCTCCTAAAATAGGTGAAGGCGAAAGCAATATAGAGTTCGAAGGAGGCGTTATCGAATACGAATACGTGATTCAAAGATGACCGAATAATTTTAAAGGAATTGTCAAGACAGTCGTGGATGGGACTCTAGAGGACAAGTTTAGTTGTGTCCCCATCTACGTAGAACGATAAATAAAGCGAACCAAAGTGCACTCGGTTGATCAGACCATCATGCACCGGTTCTGATTAGACAATATGTTAGTGAGCGGCCGCTCAATATCATATGCCTTGATCAAGCTCGATAAAGAATTAGCTTGCAAATACTAGGCTATATTAGCATTATTAGTCTAGATAGTAAAAATATAGGCACGATGGTAGATGAATAAAAACAATCATAATTAGTCTACGAGTCATGAG
Source organism: Iris pallida (assembly GCA_029216955.1). Taxonomy (NCBI): domain Eukaryota; kingdom Viridiplantae; phylum Streptophyta; class Magnoliopsida; order Asparagales; family Iridaceae; genus Iris; species Iris pallida. Next base: position 9,497,773 of record JANAVB010024400.1, on the reverse strand, counting down.
AATCTAAGTCTTGGGTATTCCTATACTATCATTCTACGGGTTTATTGACCAAAGCTTGGTTTACCAATTGGGTTATTCCTCTAGTCCCTATGGTCAAGATAATACTATTTGTATTCCCTTAATGGTCAAGGGTGCATTAGGTCGTGGGGTACTCTACCCAACTTAAAAGAATTAAGCTAAAGGTATTTGGGACATCTAACTAGTATGGTCAATCTCTAGCAAGCACGAATGAAAGATAAGGATAATGATAGAAAGAATCAAGCAAGATGCAATTGATGAGTCAAACGGTAGATTGAAGAAAGTGGTCGAGTATGTGGATGAGATCCTAGACTTCTAATCCTATCCGCAGGCTTGCTTGGTACGGTAAAATAACCAAACAATTTATCTTGACCTGCATGGGCCACCACAAAAATATGTAACGCTCCAGTCCCAAAATACGTAGGACTAGGAACGTAGACATGCCAGCTGTATTCATACGAAGTATACTCCAATATATGGAAGCCTCGTATAAATACATAAGCTGTAAAATGCAGTAGAACCATAACTAATCTCATCCACACAGAATAAATGAATAAAAGACATCATATAAAGATAATGAATTGTCTTGATACAATATGTTGGGCGGAGACAAATCCACTACCAACAAAATAAGAAAATAAAATACATGGATAATGAAATGAGTGGCGAGCGAAGCGAAGACGATCTAAATGCAATCATCCTCGAAGAAGTAGCGATGATCACGGCTAAAGCTAGAACACCTGCGAAAGACAATAGCACACACCTGGAGAGATAACCAGGTCCTCAGAGGGACGTAACAAGACCCATAATATTATGCCATATAAACTGAATAAATATTGCTCAAATAAATAAGTAAATCGAATTATAACAAGGTCCAATATGCACCTACTGAACGAGCGTACCATCCCTCCAACCAAACAACGACAGGAGATGGTAAACTAATTCATGGTGACGTATCTTTCCATGCTAAGAATCCAATATGGTATCCGGACCCCAACAAGGTTCAATACCTTCTCATCGAAGTAGTAAGTCACACCTACAACCAAACAAGGACAAGATGTGACAAACTAATCCGCGACAAGTTATTGTCCCAAGCCACGGTCAGATACAAGTACCCAAACCAAAAGTACTCGTACCTAACGGATAAAGGTGCCTAACCGTTCTAAGTAAAATATAGTTAAGAACAATCCTTCCTACGCATGGGCTCTGGCTAAATAGGATTGGCATAGTCCCCCTTGGGCACCGGAGGCCCCATCAGTAAGAGCATGACGTTCCGCAGAATCGTCAGTGGCCGTCAGTAATCATGGGTCATCAATCTCGTATCTCCAGCGGAGAGTCCGGGTCACAAGGGAAGTGCATCGAAGCCCATACGCTAAGGAATTGTCCTCCCCGCCCAATGCCTACCATGTTGTATCCACAATATTAACATCTATAACCGCTAAGTCAAACCAGCATGCAATTCTATTAGCGGTTATTCCTATCGCACGGCTTGTACGTACTGGTGGCCAGCCAATCACGCACTTCCGTGTTCTACATGCGACACACAACTTCGTGTTACCACGTGTCAAGGCCAATGAATGCAACACACATGGTGGTCCCTTAAATCTAGGTTTAATTTATAAGAAAATAATACACAGCAGGAAATATAAATGAACAGTAAGTTCTAACAGGTTATGCCATGTATCACAGTTTATTTTGCATAAAGAAAATAAATAATGCATGAAATATGAGCTAAAATAAATAAACAGCAAACGGCAAGGTGTCTTGCCTGAGTTTCTTGCTGCTGAAACCGACAATCCCGTTGGGTTCAGAATAGTCACAGGGCTACACAAGATAACTCAGACGATGTGACAAACTTCTAAAATAAAAACCAAAAATAAAATATTCTAGAAATTTTTTGGAAAAAATATATGATATGTATTTTTCTGTCAGTATTCCGAAACTTCAAACGGATCGTGGTTCTGATTCCTGGTTCTCCCAAAATCTTAAAAACACTAAAACGTGTCAGATTTCAGACCACTGACACTCCACAAATTTTCCAGAAAATTAAGTTCGGAATTTATGAAAATAAAATTTACATTCAGAAAATATACCTCAATATGATTCCAATAAAAAACTAGAGGTCAAAAGGAGTCCGGAGTTGGGAGTTATGGTCATTCGAAGTTGCTACAACCTTTGAAAATTGAGGCTAAATTTATGACGAAAAAAGAGAGAAATTTTGACAAGGATGGTTTGAAAGATGATTTGTGGTGAAAATAATATGGAGGAGTACCTGCCTATTTATAGGATGTGGAAATTCCCAATTAGATAAGAATTAGGATTCCTTTAAACCCAATTTAGATATTTCCTAATTTAATTTAAAAGCAATCAAATCCAAATCCAAATCCAAATCTAATTTAAATCAAATCAAATTCTCTTAGTTTAAAATCAAATCAATTAAATCTAATCTCAATTATAGATATTAATTTAATCTATTTAAATAAATCCAAAAATCAAATCAAGATTCAAATGGCCACAATAACTTCCAAATATATTTTTCAAAATACCAATAATAATAATTTCGAAAATAATAATTATTTTTAAATATCTTTTTTAATAATAAAATATTAATTTTAATAAATCACGAAAATTACATTTTTATTTAAAATAGACTAATAAATAATTACGAAATATATGTATGCACAAATATTCTTTACATAATTATGCTTTTCCTAGTATACAATAAAAAATTATTTATGATTAATAACTGCTAAAAACAAAAAGGCTTTTTATAGCAAGAATAATAATTATATAATATTTTGAAAGTGTATAATAAAATAGAAAAAAAATATTTTTCTAAAATATGTACGCTCGTACATATTCGCACTTGACGAGCAACTACGAAAAATTAAATTTCGTGCGCGACGTATAATACGACTATGCGACGTACAATACAAAATTTTAAATCAGTACCAAATTTAATAATAAAGAAAATAGTAGAAAATTTAGGGGTTTTACACTAGCAGTCTGGACTTCTGCGTCCCCAGTACTGTTTGCCATTGATTGTAAAAGTATAGAACAATTTTATAGGAGGACTGAACTTAGACTCACAATACAAACTCGCTCGAAGAAAGCCTAGGAATGAAAACCTAGGTACAGCAATCTAAGTACGATTGTTTATTTTTGATTCTAGGGGGTGACGATAGAGGCTCGGAAAAGCGACGGCAGCTCTGCCTTACTCCTTGGACGATCGGACGTAGCCTTGGCTCTGATAAAGAAATGCTCTCGGAATGTGTGGGAAGACTCTTCTGTACGTGCCTTTGTTTCTCTGTATGTCCAGCTGGGGTGGAGAGAGTCTCCTTTGCAAGGGAATGGCACCTTACTATTTATAGGAGTGGGGTGTGGTCATTAGGGTTTGTAATGATTGCCCCTTAAAAATTCGACGGCCAATAATCTGGACCATTAATCTTGATTGCATCACATCTGGGCAGTTAATTTTGATTGCACCAAATCCGTATGGACAATTAATGCTGATTGCCACGAATCTTCATGTTTCGTCATGACAGGCTCGAATCTTCCACCACGTGTTCAATCTGCTTAATTGTAATAAATCTGATTTGATCCGGGTAATTAAGATGATTGTATCAAATATGGGTTGTTATGATTTGTTAGCAACCATAACTCCGAGGGGATAAGACCGCCATGTGTCTCAACTGTCATGAGGATCGCCACATGTCTCAACTGTCGTAAGGACTGCCACGTGTCTCAACTGTCGTGAGTAGGATGTCCTGACAGAGCTGTATGAGTACGGTCTCTAAGTGAACCGCATACAGGTGGCCCTCACGATCCTAGCCGCATGAAGGTAGAAGCCACATGAGGGTGGCAGCCTCGTGAAGGAGGCAGTCGCATGAAGGAGGCAACCGCATGAAGGTGGCACCCGTATGAAGGAGGCAGCCGCATGAAGCGGGCAGCCGCATGAAGAGGGCAGCCGTATGAAAGAGGCAGCCGCATGAAGAGGACTGCAGTATGAAGATGGCAGCCGCATGAAGAGGGCAGCCGCATGAAGATGGCAGCCGCATGAAGGGGTAGCCGCATAGGGTGGCGGCCCCATAGGGAGCTTTGGGACTTGGCGGATCATGCCAGCTATATAAAAGATTTTCTTCTTTTCCCTAGGAGCATGCCATCGTGTCAGAGCTATCATTTCAGCTTTATGTCAAAGTTGTCACTTCGCCTTTCTGTCAGAGCTACCGTCAGGGCATTTAATGAGGCAGTTGCTTTATGGCCAGCTGTAGAGGCAAACTATTTAGGGCCACGTGGCTCCTTCCTGAGCCGCATGGAGCTATTCGAGCCGCATGAGGCTCTGAAGGAATTTTGAACCGCATGAATTTCTAATGGATTCCTGAGCCGCATTAGGCTCTTTCTGTCTGAAGCCGCATGGGCTTTTCTTGTTCTTTTCCAGGCTTCTACAAGACCCCCTTCAAAGTTTTCAATTTGCAAAATTGAAATACTTTGAATAAAAAGCATGGCTATGCAAACTCTTCTAGCCGCATAGGATGTTCTAGCCGCATGGACTTCCTAGCCGCATGGACTTCCCAGCCGCATGGACTTTCCAGCCGCATGGACTGTCTGGCCGTATAGACTCTCTGCCACGTGTGCGTCTCCTGCCACGTGTGTGTCTCATAATTACTCTTGATTTGTTTCTGGATTTAAAGCCGCCTTTTGGGGCAGGATCCCAAGGGTCGGTTTTAAATATCCGAATTTTCCTCGATGATCGAAGAGTCAATTTTGTTTTTATGCAGCACGCTGATCGAAGCGTCTCCCCTCCTTCTGCCTATAAATAGGAGCATTTTTTGGACAAAGAGACTTTTTTACTTTCTTTTGTCTTCAAATCTTCTTGCCCTAAGTTGTTGCTTTCGTCTTTCTTCTCCACCCATCAATCAACAATGGCCCCCAAGTCTTCTACAGCCGCGGCAAAGGGTAAGGGAGTGGCTTCTTCGTGAGACACGGCGCCTGAAGTTTACCCCGACGTTCACCCCACCGTTGCTGGTATGGATTTGGACGGATCGTATACTTCGAAACCCTAACAAAGACGGCTCTGTTGCATGCTTTATGCACAAGCCTTTAATGCATCCCTCGTTTTCATCGAACTGTTCAAATTATATGGGCCGCATGTATATCCCATGTCCGAGCCGCATGGGGGTATACCCCATGTCCGAGCCGCATGGGAGTTGTCTAGTAGCCGCATAGACACTTCATAGACTGAACCGCATAATGGCCCTTCGAATAGAGCCGTATAAGTCCCTCTCTGAATCGAACCGCATGAAGCCCCCTCAAACAGGACCGCATAAGCTCATCTGGACTGGGCCGCATGAGACTGTGCTAAACCGGGCCGCATAAGCTCCTCTGAATTGAGCTGCATAACGCTCCGTTAAGTAGAACCGCATAAGCCCGCGCTAAACAGAGTCGCATAAGCTTACGCTAATTAGTGCCGCATAAGCTCATGTTCGAACAGGGTCGTATGAGCTCTTTTAAAACTGAACCGCATAAGCTCGTCTTTAAATAGAGCCGCATAAGCTCGTCTTTAAATAGAGTCGCATAAGGTCGTCTTTAAACAGAGGCGCATAAGCTCATGTGGACTGGACCGCATAAGCCAAAACACTCGGTGGTTTTGTTTTAGCCATCTTTTAATTTGTTTCTTTTGTCCTTCTTCAGTGAATCTGCCAGTTATTGCAGTAGGAGAGCCTCTGGTGGGTCGTGCCCAATCTGCTATGGGCTATCGATATGACCACATAGTCGAGTATGTGACGAACCAGCTTCCAAAAGAGCCTTTGGAGAGGCTGAATGCTGAAGCCGGCGTTCCTCTTTGGGGATGCTTTGTCTGTAAAGAACACCCGAGTGCTGGATATATCCGAGAGCTGGGACTTTATTCTTGATGGGGTGGAGATCCATATCCCTCCGATAGAGCATCATTTTTCTCTGTCATGGTTCAACATGTTATCGCTGGACAGAAAGATGGTAGACTCCTTGACTCCAAGCAGGTCAGGGATGTTTATGGGAAACATCTATTACAACAGGAATTTGGGGTCAGCGTATGCGGGAAAGGAACAGGTCAGTCGGTATGTGATGGGACTAGCTCCGGGTACGTTTATAAATGTAATGGGTCCCAATTTTACATTCTCTCAGGCTGATACCTTCTTGAACCAGCTTGCTCGTAAAGGGTCCTATCCCGTCGGCCAGTTGGCGTTGCTAAACTGGATAAACCCTATCCCTGCGTGGGCTAACTTGACCACGTGGATTCTGCGGAAGTATGGGCCTTTCCTGCGTGAGATCGGCCTCTACCACGCCATTCGGGACACCTGTCATGGTCTACCCATAAATAAGCCATTGTTCATGGCTCTCCTGGAGATGTACAACCGAAGGACGTGAACCTTCTTCACGCCCGGAGGGGAGCTGAGGCTTGTCCTCCATGAGATATACGTTATTTCCAAGCTGCCCTAGGAGGAAGAAGTCTTTGAAGTGTATACCCCTACGAGCGAATTGCTCGAGGATTTGGATCGGCAGTTCCCGGGCTTTATTGTCATGTATCAGGAATTGCTATGTCACCACAGTACTTGTCACCAGACGGCTATCAAGAAGGATGGTAGCTCGGAAGGAAGCACTCCCCATACCACGACCTGGGTCTCATACCTTTTTATACTAGGCGCTTCAGGCCGGGTTTCTTCTCGAGATCCTCAAACCCAGAAGGAGGTACAAAACCTGGTGTCGACTGCCAAGAGATCGAGGTCCACGAGCGACACATTTGGAAGTAAAGCTGACTCCTTTAGTTATTTTTATCATGGTACTTAGCGACTGTCGGAGAAGGCGCTCCTTGCAGGATTTCTGATGGTGTGGCTACGAAACAGCGTAGTCTCAGGAGGGGCGGGTTCCATTGAGAGGATTAGTCGCCACTTTATCCTCCCTGCCGTAAAGCGGGTTTTTGGGGTCAGACTGGCTCTTCTTCCGGCCATGGTATGCAGCATATACGACGGCCTTCGCGCCTTTTCGTCCAAGGTCATCGCCCGTGACACGGCGATGGATTTTGAGCGCGTAGAGCTACCATACCATTATCTAATGGGGTGGTTGTTAATGCACTGCCGGTCTTTGATGAGGCCTGGAGTAGAAGACGGCGTTACGGCTGATGATGCTTTCATTTTCCGATTCCACCATCAGCCTTGGGAGTGCAGTACCATGCCAGCCTGGCAGAGGGAGCTGGCGAGAGTGGACGGATACGACTTTTTTGTATCTGTTCCTCGTTTTACTACTGAAGAAGTGAGGGGCGTTCATGTTGATGGTACCGAACCTCCTCTCCTCTTGCCCGAGAAAATGCTCCTTTGGCTGCGTAATATCCGTCCAGCGTACCTAGTATATCGTAACCGCAACAACGTCTACCTGGAGCCCTACTTGCCCAGCGGGTTTTCTTGCCAGTTCGGGTATAGCCAGCTATTCTTTGACAGTCCCAGCTCTTGCCTGGGCTTTGAAGGTAGCGTCCTGGATGGTATCAGGGCATGGCATTATTACGACACGGTTCATACCCGAACCACCTTTTCGGTTCCTAACGGTGATGCGCCAGAGGAGATTTTGTATATGGCAGCCCTATACCATGTTACGACGAGCAAGCCTTCCGTTAATTTTGACCCGAGTACCAGCTTCATTGTGGGTACCGACTTGGCGGAGAGGCCCAAGGGGTCTAGGACGAGGAAAAGGAAGGCGAATGCGGTTCCTGTGCCTAACTCGGAGTCCACAAATATGGACGAAGAGAATGACGAGCACGATACAGATAACTCTTCCCCTCCAGTGGAAGATGTTGGGGCGGATCAACCGCCTGTGCCAGATGAAATGGTGGAAGATCAGCCGCCTGTTGCGCCTGATGAGATGGTGGCGGATCAACCGCCTGTTGTGCTTGGTCTTGTACGGAAACGTAGCAGGTAAATCTCCCCTGTTGGCGGTATTCTTTACTCCCGAAAATGGGCTGCGGTCAGACGTCGCAGGCAAACTATAAAGGAGAGAAACGAGGACGTCGACCCCATTTCGGAGGTAAATCGAGCTACTACCATCTTTTTTTAGTTCTTCCTTTCTCCTGAACTTTGATCTTAATCATTTTTCTTTCCTCTTGTAGGCGTCAGAAGAGTCGGGCTCTCGAGAACCGGTCGCTGTTTCTGAAGTCAATCCGGCCCTGAATACTGTGATGTGTGCCAAAATTATTTCTGACGGCACCTCTCGGCGGCGGCTGAGAGATCTCACATTGCTGAGGTCTCGACCCAGGGCGACGGGGGCTCCACTGAATCCGTCTTGGAGGTTGTTGAATTTTAGCAGGGTGACACTGATCTGGTCGTATCTCCTTCCGGGGCGGCTGGGGCAGAAGAGCCAGCTGAATTCGTCATGGAGGTTGTCGGTGAGGGGACCATGGCGGCTGTGAGCGAGCCTCAGCCTCCACAACCTGTCCCTGGTAAGATAAACCAAATTTTGACTAGTGAGGAGGCCCATTTGCTCTATCATCACATCCTTCGGGTTATGCTGATTGGTGGTTGCTCTGGACATACAGGTCCTGCCTCTTTACTGCTAATGACGGATCTTGTCAGGAAAGGCTCTACCAGCGGGGATCTGGTGGAAGGGAGTGTCCGCCCTCCTTTTTCGACTTATATTGAGGGGCCTCCCGCTGGATCGAGTTTGGGAAATTGGATGGCGGCGCAGCCGAGGCAGGGAGCATTGGTTCATGCATCCTCCTCTGCTCATGTGGCTTCATGGGTCGACCTCTCCGCCTTGCCGAGTATACAAGTTCTTCGGGCCGCGGAGGAGGAGTTAGCTGCTATCCATACGTCTTTTCGCTCAGAATTTGTTTCCCTGGTGACAGGGGTGGCAGGTTCTGGCATATCTCTTTCGACACTGCCAGCTATATTTCCTCTGACGCCGTCCTCTACGGAAGTTCTAGATGAGACGTCGCAGGATATAGTTGACAGTTTCTACCGCCACTTGAAGTGAGGGGTCGAAGCAGCTGTGGAGCGGGGGACCCCCTTTGCTTTAGCCCGACAATGTGCCCGAGGCCAAATTGATATTCTTAAAACCCTCCCTAGTGGGGCAGGGATAGCTGCGCTTCTGGAGCCCAAATTGTTAGAGGCTCATCAGCTCGTGGCCCAGTTTCAAGTGCTGAGGCAAGCTGATCTGTCTGCAGCAATAGATCAGGAGCGGGGCTTCTTTGCTACGGTCCTGAAGAAGGTAAGGGCTACACTGGATAAGTCCAAGCCGGTTATAATGAAGGATCTCGGTGACCTATCTCTTCGATATGATCAGCTGAGCCACAGGAGCGAGGATTGCATAGCTCGGAAAGCGGCCGCCTCTCATGGAATAATTGATACACGGGAGCAGATCCTCGAACTCCAAAGGAAGCTGGCTTTCTTGGAGTCTGAACTTGAAGCTTCTCGCGCGGATAAAGAGCTGATCATTCAGGAGGCCGACAAGGTCTCCCGAGCTTCTGCCAGCCTGGAGCGTGCTTTGAAGAAGCTCGAGGATGGCTGGCAGGCTCATGCGTACCTAGAAGACGCGGAGCGACTGGCTCAAAAGGCCGAGCGTCGGGCCAAGCAGGGGTTCGAGCGGTCGATTGTCTTGCTGAGGGACCATCTCATGGAATTGTGTATCGCCGAACCATAGTCGGCTTTTTTCCTTCTTTCGTTTTCGTTCTTTTCTTTTCTTGAGAGGGATGTGGTCCCATGAACATGTAGTATTTTTGACTTTCAAATAAAAGAGTATGTTTTATTCTACCCTTTATTTGTACTGCTTATTGTGTTTGTGGTGTTGTGGTATTTGCTCCACTGAGGGACTGTTTGTGGACTTGTTACCTTGGGTATACCTTGGTTTTAGGTACAGATAACAAGTTGATGGGGATACTTAGAACAATTCCGTAGTAAGGTGGCTATGGACGTTCTTGGTATCGTAAGAAAGAATGAGAAATAAGGGGCATGTACTAGAAAACTTAGTACAGCATTTGTGGTCAACAGAGGACATTTGTGGTCAACAGAGGTCATTTGTGGGCCTATTATCCTTGGCGTACCCTGGGAGGTTTTTTTTGTACGGATAATAAGTCGAGAGAGAACCAACATACTTACTCAAAGGTAATGAGGATGTGGTAAATACGAGGGTTTCTTCGATGGAGCCTTCCCACTCAGAGGTAATGAGGACATGGCTGGAGTGGGCTCCATGAAGGGTACATAGAACGACTTAGAGGTAATGAGGACGTAGAAGTTCTATGCTAGGGGCGGTTTATTTTTGATGGAAGGGAACAACTCAGAGGTAACATCGACGTGGTTATTTCGGAAAATCTGTGGATCTGTTACCCTTTTTGTGCACTGAAAGTGCGGATATTGGATCATAAGGAGGGAGCTCTTTTAGGAAAAAAGTTCAGAGGTATAATCATACATGACTTACCACCTAAAAGATGCGATATAAATTCATCTGTAGTGACCAGAGTGTAAGTTCAGCGGCACCTGCGGGTACATAACTCGACAATCTGGGAGATTTAGAGTCGGAATGTGAGTTCAGCGGTACCACAGGGTATATAACTCATCACTTTGGCAGATCTGAAGGCGGGATGTGAGTTCAGCTGTACCAGAGGGTATGTAACTCATCACTTTAGCAGATTTGTAGTCGGGATGTGAGTTCAGCGGTACCAGAGGGTACATAACTCAACACCCTGGAGGAAGTTGTTTTAGACGTAATACTTCTTTAGGAACTTGCTGTTGATGGGCAACATGAGCAAGTCTCTATTTTGTTTTGTGAGGCGGTAAGCTCTATTGGAGAATACAGCATCGATGATGAATGGGCCTTCCCACTTTGGCTAGAACTTACCGACGGTTTTGTGAGTCATAACCATCGGCCTCCGAACTGCCAGAACGAGATCGCCCACTTGGAATGTTCTGATTTTAACCTTTTTGTTGAAGGCTCCGGAGATACGTGCTTATTACAGCTCGATTTGCTGTTGAGCTAACAGGCGCTTCTCATCTAGGGCCTCCAGCTCTTGTAGTCGGCGATGGTAATTATCATCTGTCGTCAATCGGTAGGTGAGAGTGACACGGAGTGAGGGGATTTGAGTCTCCAGTGGAAGAATTGCCTCACTTCCGTATACCAGAGAGAATAGTGTGTTTCCGGTGGCAGTCCGTACTGTAGTACGGTACGCCCATAAGCATTCGCCGAGCTTTTCATTCCAGTCGTGTTTGTTTGATGACACGAACTTCTTGAAAAGCTTGATGATTATTTCGTTGAATGCTTTAGCCAGACCATTAGCCGTCGGGTTGTATGGTGTTGAAGCAATATTCTGGATTTAGTGTTTGTCGTAAAACCGATAGAAAGCGTGGCTTACGAACTGCGGACCATTATCATGGATGATCCTTCAGGGCAGTCCAAAGCGATAGATGACATGATGCTTGAGGAAGCTGATCACGTTTAAAGTCTTCACTTCTGCCAGCGGAACAGCCTCCGCCCATTTGGAGAAGTAATCTGTGATTGCGAGTATGAAGCGATGTCCTTTGGATGAAGGTGGAGTGATCGGACCAATAATGTCCATTCCCCATGCTTCGAATGGCCAGGATGCCACAGTCGGATATAAAAACTCAGATGGCTGGTGGTTGAAATCTGCGTGGACTTGGCAAGCTTGGCACTTTCTTGCATAGTCTATCGCATCGACAACCATTGTGGGCCAGTAATATCCCATTCGGTGAAGGCGATCCTGTAGTTTTGGGCCACGCTGGTGGACCCCACAGATGCCATCATGAGTTTCACGTACGACTTCTTTGGCTTCTGTATTTGACAGACATCGAAGCAGTAATCCATCGTATGATCGCCGATATAGCATTTTCGTCTCTGTATCGTAGAAGAATCTGAGGAAACATCTTCTGATAGAACTGGCTTCCTTCGGATTCTCTGGCAGGATGTCGTAGACTACGAAGTCAATGAATGGTTGTCTCCAGTCTGGTGCTTCGTCGACTGTCAACGCGGAGTGACTCTCAACACATTGAACATTATTCCTGGGACAGACCAACTCACGGCCTATGATGTCAACCAGATGATGAGCATGATTCGGAATTGCTAAGGAGGCGGCAAGGCCTGCTAGGGCATCGGCTTCAATGTTCTGGAGCCTGGGAACGTGTTCTATGAAGAACCCTTTCAAGGGCGAGATGATGTTAATCGCTATTTGGTGATAGGGGATCATGTCTTCATGGCGAACCTCGTATGAACCCCAGATTTGGTTAACGATTAGCTGCGAATCGCCGTATGCTTCAAGGTGCTCTACTACCAGCTTTTTTGTAAGTCGGAGGACAATAACCATAGCATTGTACTCGGCCACATTGTTTGAGCAGGGCTCCATGAGGGAATAAGCCCGATTAATTACTAGCCCGGTGGAAGAAATCAGTACCACTCTGACCCCAGCGACGATGTTGCCCTTGGGCCCAGTTCTAGAAGCGCCGTCGAAGAACATTCGCCATACGGCATCATAAGAGGCCATATTTGAATTAGCGACCTCATCTGGAATCTCTTTGTCTATTCGAGTTGACCTCGAACCTGGATGAGCTGCTAAAAAGTCTGCCAGAGCTAGACCTTTAACAGCCTTTTGTGGGACGAAGATCATGTGGTAGGGGGACAGTAATATCGCCCAGGTAGCGAGGCGAGAGCTGAGTGCACCTGGCTTAGTCATGAGGACCTTGAGGGGGTTGACTCTTGATATGACATAGATGGTTTGTCCCGTGACGTAGTGTCGCATCTTCTGAATGGCGAAAACCAGAACAAGGCACTCTTTCTCCACGGCAGTGTATCAATGCTCCGACCCCATCATCATTCGGCTGAGGTAATATATAGCTTTCTTATGGCCTGCCTCGTTGTTTTATACTAACAGAGCACCGAGAGAATGTTCCATCGCTCGTACACAGAGCAGGAATGGTCTTCCAGCAACCGGGGCTACCAGGACTGGAGGGTTCGTCAGATATTCTTTGATGATGTCGAAGGCGTGCTGGCATTCTTCATCCCATACGAATGAAACGCCCTTCTTCATGAGGTGGGTGAATGGTCGACATCATCCGGAGAGGTTGGAGATAAACCGCCTGATGTAGGCCAGCCTCCCTTGAAGACCTCAAAGTTCACGGAGATTTCTCGGAGGATCCATCTCCATGATTGCCTTCGTCTTCTCAGGGTCTACATGGATACCCTGGGAAGTAATGATGAAACCTAAGAACTTCCCACTGGATACGCCCAAGAAGGATTTTGTGGGATTTATTTTTAAATTGTGCGCTCGCATCAGGTCGAACACTGTCCTCAGATCATGCAGATGATCTTCCTTAGAGCGACTTTTGACGGCGATATCGTCGATGTAGCATTCCACTGTCTTGTACAGGTGGTCTCTAAAGATGATGCTCATAGCTCTTTGATAGGTGGCGCCAGCGTTCTTTAAACCGAAAGGCATGACTGTGTAGCAGTACGTGCCAATTGGTGTTCGAAATGATGTATGCTTTTCGTCATCAGGGAACATCTTGATTTGGTTGTACCCTAAGAAACCATCCATGAATGACATACGCTCAAAGTCGCAGGTGTTGTCAATCATGATGTCTGTGATAGGGAGGGGAAACTCATCCTTAGGACACGCCTCATTCAGATTATGAAAGTCGATGCAGATTCGAATCTTTTCATTCTTCTTAATGACTGGCACTATGTTGGCAACCCAGTCTGGATGCTGTTCCTCACGGATGAAGCCGCTGGCTATCAGTTTGTTGACCTCAGCTTCAATGGCATTCATGACGTCGGGGCGAAACCGTCGTTGTTGTTGCTTGACCGGTTTTGTGTCCGGACGGATGTTGAGTTTGTGGAGTGCAACTTCGGAGTTCAGTCCTGGCATGTCTTCGTAGCTCCAAGCGAACACGTCGATGTATTCTCTGACGAGTTGTAGTAGTGATTCTCGCTCTTCGTCTGTCAGATTCTTGTTAACGAAGATGGGCTTTGGAGAGGTCGTATCACCGAGATCGACTTGTACAACCTCATCCTCGGTGGGAGGCTCTCTTTGTTCGAACCGCTTCTTCCATTGCACATCTAGTTTTTGTGCCCACGGCTCTAGCTCAAGAAGTTCAGGAATGTCTTCATCTTCTTCGTAGGCGTCGACAAATGCCATATTGATGGACCAGACTTGCCTGAGCATGTCCCCGATGCTGACATCCGAATCGGAAGTGGGTGATCCGGTTGAGTGTGAATGCCAATCGCATTCCTCGTCTGAGCTTTCAGGGGACATTGTCGGTGTAACATAACCTAGCCAACATCTGGTTCTGTTGTAATAGTCTCGTGGTTTACCAGCCGGGATCGGTAATTGTAAGGGTAACCGTCGTCCAGTGCCGTAGTTTTAGCCTGGTGTAGTTTCCAGATCATACCCTTGTTTTTGCATGAGGTACTTAGACTGGGAACTATACAGATAAAGGGGCAATCTTCCGGTGTCGGGTTCGAGATCAACTTCTTCTATCCTGAAGGGTTGTGGATCATTTAATTGAATGATCTTCTCCCTCGATTATGCGGTAAGCATCTTCCACTGGAGTAAGTTGGTTTGTGGTGTAGACATTTGTTACCTGTGTGTGCAGGTGAGTGCCTATACCGTGTTCCATAGCATACATTGTACAAAGCTTATTAAGCTCGAGGTAGTTCAAAGATAGCCCTTTATTGATGAAATAAGGTATCTTTTCCAGTGGGATTACATCATCTACGAATGGAACATCAGTGTGAGCAGCCACATACTTGGCCAGTTCTGACTCTTCTTCAGCTACCTCCTGTGTAAATGAAGACTGAGAGGATGACTTGGGCAGCTTAATCATCAGGGGCTCCATCGTTGGCGTACTAGCCACCCCCAGTTTGGTGCTCGGTGCTGAGCGGGGATTTGTTGGCTGGCTAGCAGCCCCTGGCTTAGTGCTCGGCTGCCGATTCATTCTGGAAAGACGAATTATCATCGGCTTGACAGAGGGATTGAGCTCCTCTGTTTGTTGCTGGGTAGCTTTAGGCAGCCTGATTGTCAGTGGCTCTGTCGTGGATCTTGGTGCTTGGCCAGACCTTGGCAGTCGGATTATCATCTGTTCCTCCTGTGCAGAGAGGCTGATTGCGTCCTTACGTAGAGTGGCTGTAAGGGGCGCAGTTATGCCAGGTTTGCGGGCTTGGAGGTAGATCGTCAGAGGTTCTTCTGATGCAGTTGTTACCTCAGTTTGAGCTTGAGTATCTCCTTCGACAAGATGCTTTTTCGACTTCTCGTACAAGCATGAATCTGAGTAGTAGGATTCGACCCCTTTAAAGGGATCGATGTCAGGAAATTATGTCCTTACGAAGCCGTGCTTGTCGACGTACTTGAAGCACTGGTGTAGTATGGAAGACACGATCATGTAATAGTGTATCTAAGGACGCCCCAGGAGAATGTTGTAGGAAGTATCCGTATCTATGACATAACAGGTCACTTCTGACTGAAGGTCACCGATTTGGCACTTCAAGCGAATCTTCCCGATCGGATAGCTTCTGCCTGAATCGAAACCGCTGATGGCGGTGCTTGTCGGCGTCAGGCGATGCATCGGGACGCGCAGATGGTGTAGTAGACTCTTCGGGATGATGCTTATGGAAGAACCGGGATCAATATGCATCCGATCCACCTTGATATCGCCAATGTACCCAGTATAATATAGAGGGCGATCGTGCAGGTTGGTTTTGATAAGCATATCCTGCGAAGTAAAGATGATGTTGGACATTGCGCCTGTGCAAGCGCTGTCCTGGAGATCTGCAGGCAAGCTTTCCCCAGTGAGATTGGATTGAGCCAAATATGCGTCGACATTCTGGAGTGCCTCGCTTAGTACGATGCGAACATCCTTGGAGAGTCTCAGGAGTTCGTATAGTGACAATTTAGCCGGTGTGTTGGCCAATTGTACCAAGATGTCAAAGTTGTATGGCATGTCCAGTCCATGAGGCGTCTCTCTTCGGAGCAGTTTATCGAAGCGAGTCTCCTTCGGCCTAGGCTTGTCGGTCGTCGAAGACTGCGACGGTCCTGGAGCATCAACAGCTGTCGGCTGATGGTCTTCAGCCGAGTTACCCGGTAGAGGTTGGGTTTGTGCGCCGGAGTGGGTAACAATAGCAGTAGCTTCCTCGACCTCTGCCGAGATTGTACGGCATGATTTGACTTTCCCATTCTTCTTCTTGCTGGTGGAGGGAGGTGCGGACTAAGTCACCTCAGGTACCAAGTCCGGATGGACCCACATGATCTCCCCCCGTGATGTGGTAAGGGCACTAGACTAGCAGCCTGGTCTCGGGGAGGTGGAAGGTTAGCGACTTCCATCTTCGCTCTAGGGATGGGCACTACTCCATCTTGAGTCTTTGTCGGAGGGAAGTTGCCAAATTGTACTAACACCATGTTGGCTGCTACGGTCACCTCTTCGAAATCAATGGCCAGGGCCTTAGAATCGATGAGATGCTGGATGTATCGTTTCAGTTGGTAGGAGTCATGTGTAGCATGGTGGACATAGCGATGGTAGTGGCAGTACTTGGGGTTCTCCATTTCTGCAGGTCAAGGTTCACGCCTTGGAGGAGGGAGCTGAATTCGACCACCTTGTATGAGCATGTCCAAGATGGGCTTGACGTGGCCGTCCTCGAAGGAATAGGTCATCTGAGGCTACTGCTTCTCTACTGGCTTCGGTTCAGGCTTCGGCGCTGTGTCGACCACCATAGCCTATTTGCCCTTGTTGTATCGATTATTGGAGGGATTACCACCATTGTTGCTGTTGGTATTAGGGCATTTGCCCCTGTCTTCTCCTTCCGAGACGTGCAATCCCAATTGGCGAGCTTTCTTCAACTTGTCTTCTGCGCTAGTGGCGCTGATAATAAAAGTCTTCCAATCCTTAAACTGACTTTCGCCCATCCAGAGGCTGATCGTGGGAAGCAGCCTCTTTTGGCAAATTTCAATCAAGGAGGAATCAGGGTTACCTGAAGGCAACTTCATCGCGGTTTGACGAAACCGCTCGATATAGTTCCTTGTTAGCTCCTTTTCTCCCTGGACAACGTCCATGAGGATGGACATTGTCACGTCTTGTCCTACTTCGTAGAACCTCCAGGAACATACGTTTGAAGCCGGTGAAAGAATGAATGTAGTTGTCTGGCAAGTTGCGGTACCAGTCGAAGACGACCCCCTCCAGTGCCTCGATGAACAACCGTGTAAGGATGGCGTCGTCATAAGGTAAATGGTCGGTTGTGACTTCGAAGTAGGTGATGTACCTGCTTACACATGTCTTCCCATCATACGAATTGATGTTGAATGGTTTATATCTTGGTGGGAAGGGAACATCTCTCCACGCAGCAGGATACGGTTGTCGTATCCTGAGGTCCTGGCAAGTTTCTCGGGCGTGGAACATGGCCCGGAGCTCCTGGACCTCTCTTCTTGCCTCCCTGGCCTCGTCACCAGCGGCGGGAGCCGATATTTATGGAGGATTATCACCCGGGTTTGGTGCAGCTGAGTTCGAGTCCGCATTGACCGCGGGTCCCACGTTCATTTGGCCAAGTGTTCTTCCTTGCAGAGTTGGAAGGGCCGCTTTGATCTCGTCCACGGACTTGACCAAGGCATGCAGTATGGCCTCCTGAGTGTCGATGCATTGGCGATCGCTGGATCGTCTTGGTTGCTGTCCGTCATGAATACCGTCCTCACATGAGGAGAGATGGAAGGAACGGTAGAGGACGTGCCCTCTGAGTCATACCCTTGTACAGAGATGTCGTTAGGGTATGTGGAAATGTTTTCCTCTGGTTCGGACTCAGAAAAGGTGGTACCCCTGGCTTTAGAGCATGCCTCGTCTTAAGAGTTGTGGACGTCCTCGGGGACGTCGGGATCTGCTGCATCTGTTGGGTGAACCGTTTCCCCTGGATTGTCTTCTTGGAACACCAGATTATCGTAGATATTTGGAGAAGTGCTACCCCCGGTTCCAATGCCTCCAAGTGTGGCAGATTTCGTCTTTGAGTGGGCATCTTGGTAAACTCCTCCGGCAACGGTGGTAGACAACCGCTTAGAAGAGAGTCTCTTGGTTACTCCGGTTAAGATTTTTGGATTGGAGATATTTGTTTTCTTTCCTCTACCGCAGCCAGGAATCTTCAGAGCAGAATTGCAGGAGGCGACGAGAAGTGCCTCGTCTTCTGAGCTTGGGTGTTGCAGCCATTGGAAGATAGACCGCCGGTCTTCTTGTTCTGCCGCCTTGTTGCAGCAGCAGTTGATAATGACTTGGGTGCATTGATGTCCCTGACAGGACTCTCTGTACAGCAAATCTTCGTCTCTTTCCTTGCGTTTGTGAAAAATCACGTCACGTAAGTCACCTGTTTTGTGGGCCCGGGAGTTCTGAGCCTATGAGTGTGTTGGCCTCCTGCCTGCTCCCTGATGTGGGGGTAGTACGAGTACTTGCCCCTGGCCATTGTTGGAAGATTCTAGATAACTATCCCGTTCGTTGGCCGCCAGGGGCTGGACACGGATAGTCTTATACAACTTTTCATCAGGGGCCCGCGTAATAGTCAGCGGGACGCCCTGATAATCAGAAATTGGGACATTCGACTGAGCTCGCCGAGCCTGCGCTGCCCGAGACTTCTTCTTTCTAGCACCTGAGAGTGCATAGTAGGAAGAGTCCACGGAGATTGGCACATGCGAGCATCTGGGGTCAGGATTGCCTGAGAGGAGGTCGAAGACTGACCGTGAGCCGCATGGGACAGATGGTATGCGGCTGGGATCGGTGGCCGTGCAGGCTGTCTGCAAGCGGCTGGTATTTATGGCCGCATGACCCTTCTGTATGCGGCTAGGAGCGGTGGCCGCATAAACTTTCGGGATGCGGTTGGAAGTCGTAACCGTGCAGGCTGCCTGCATACGGCTGGCAGTTTCGGCCGCATGGGCTTTCTGCATACGGCTGACTTTCGTGGCCGCATGAGTCTTCTCCATGCGGTTGGCAATTGCGGCCACATGAGCCTTTTTTATGCGGTTGGCTGTCGTGGCTGCATGAGCCTTCTTCATGCGGCTGACGCCCTTATGCGGCTCGGATAGCATAGAGTTCCTCTTTGCCCCTGCAAGTCCAGCATCATAGTGTTTTCTTCTGCCAGACTTGGGGACAGCAGAGTCCTCTATGGTCTGAAGTGGGGTTGCCTGCGAGACTTCTATACCATCTTGAGCAACAGAGAGTATTTCTTCGAGAGCTTGGGGAGGAGCGAATGATTTGGGCCTCCACTCCCTGCAGGCCTTCTTCGTGCGGGCTCGCCGCTGGTGTAATGGCCCGCTCTGTCCTAGCGGAACGCCGATTCAAACGGCAAGTGCAACGACTCAAACGAGCCGTCGACCCGAAGAGTTGGCATCGACCAGATGAAGAATCGTTGCAAGGCTTACATTGGCCCGTCAAGATGAATCCACACATAGACTTTCAAAGGCGCGCTCGGAGTATCGCTCGGCCGATGCGAACATCGCTAAGGTGGGTGGCTCTGATGAACCCGTATTTGCTTAGCCTAGACACATAACAATACGAACACTATCACGAGAATCGCTAGGCGATAACCCCGCTCATGCTAATAAATGACTCAACGCACCTAGCTAAGGGAATAATCCCATCTTGCATGCTTGTTTAGAACATGGAAAAGAACTCGACAAATATAGAAACTCTCGCACCGCGCTCTACGCTCGTGCTAAGGTACGAGCTTACGTTCAAGTCCCTTACGCGTTCAACAATGAAACAATGAATGGGTTACAACAATGAAACGGAAGACTATCGACATAATCGTTCCGAGTAGAGTATAGCAACATTGAAAGACTTCGGGACCGATGGGTCACCAAGGCGACTCCCGCACGGGGAGTTGCATAATGTATGAATGAATGAATCAACGAATGAATGAATGAATGAATACGTGAATAATGAATGAATGAACGAACAAATGAAAGAAAGACATGAAAGAGTGAATAAAAGATAAGACATGAAAGACGTTAGCGACAGGTATGACGGGCACGTGCAACGGGGCTCGCTACCCGCGCTGCACGGACGCCAACCTGATCGATAACGCATTATGGCTCAGGCACAGCCGTTAAGTTAAATGACAAGACAATACGAAATGGTCATGAACAAACGGCACGGGCGATGGGGGGAATACCGTGGCCGTGATGAGAAAGGATTCTGCGGCACGGGCGATGGGGGGGAATACCGTGGCCGGCCTAGGCAGAATCAGACATGGGGCTTAGGGCTGCTTTGAGTGGGGGTCGGCCACTCAAAAAGACGTAATGCCAGGCATTTCAAGAGACTATCAAGGTGTACCAGCCATCACGCTTCGATAGGTGAGAATGCCCAAGTGATGTGTCCAAAATGGCTTGTAAAGCCAGCAACCCATACATGTAGATTAAGTGTACTATGCTGGTGGTAATCCACGTGCAAGTCCTTGCAATGAAACAATGTAATCCAAGTTAACAAAATGAAGTGCCTCATGAACATGCTTGAAATGTAATGCTCCTGAACATGAACATGCTCGAAATATAACACTCTTGAACATGCTTGCAATGTAACATGCTAAACATGCCTGAAATGTAACACTCTGAACATGCCTACGACGTGCTAGAACATGCCTACAACATGCTAGAACATGCCTACGACGTGCTAGAACGTGCCCACGATATGCTAGAACCTGAGACAGGAACACGCCCTTGATATTAAAAGTTTACATGAGACACGTTAAGTTATTACTTATGAATTGTTATCTAACTTGGTTTACTTTGGACAGGAAAGGCCGGACGATAAGTATGGGTAAGTCGTACATGTTTTTTCATGCGACACTTGAATTTGGCAACACGAGATAGGTTATGGAATATGCCATGCAACTGATCCTAAGGCAAGATTAGAAAGACAATGAATGATAGACGGTGCACAAAAGTAAATATAACGTGTTTGGTAATGATAGTATTGTGGGCGAGCTAGCCTCTCCACCAGTGCATAACAATGTACTGATAACCTCTCAGTCTGCTTGCAGGAAGCAGAAAACGTCGGCGGGTGCGGAGCTTCCCTCGAACGTGCTAAGGCGCGGAGCTATCTCTCGAGCCTTGGAGCGTTGCAAGGAGCTGGAGCACCATATACAGGGCATAATGTATTGGAACATCGCCATGAATCATTCCATCTTGTAAGCCACTTGGCACGCCTTTTATGTTTCAGAGAGAGAGAGCTTGAGCGACTTGTAAACTCGGCCTAGCGCCGCTTGTAAACTTCTTGAATATCAATAAAGAGTTTGAATTCGCTTCAACTTGTGTTCGCTTACTTTTTGCTACAAATGGGGACACTCTGTGTGACTCTGTGGCCTAGCTCAAATCGGCCATTTCTGGACTTGGCCTTGCACGGGCGCAATCTAGGCCCGTACGGCATCACGCCTTAGCGAGGATGATCGCTCCTACGGGAGCGGGGCGTGACAGCTGGACTGGGCCAGCGCTCCCGTCGGAGAGCATTTCTTCAAACGCCTGCTGTTCGAACCGGACGACCAGCATTTATTGAGTGGAGCCAAGTTTGGCTGCGTCCGATTGTGTCACCAACTCCTCAGCCGTGGAGAAGTTAGTCCCCAGCAGAGTCGCCATCGTGTTTGCCATTGATTATAAAAGTACAGAGTAATTTTATAGGAGGACTGAACATAGACTCACAATACAAACTTGCTCGCACGAAGAAAGCCTAGGAATGAAAATCTAGGTACAGCAATCTAAGTACAATTGTTTATTTTTGATTCTGGGAGGGTGACGATAGAGGCTCGGAAAAGCGACGGCAGCTCTGCCTTACTCCTTGGACGATCGGACGTAGCCTTGGCTCTGATGAAGAAATGCTCTCGGGATGTGTGGGAAGACTCTTTTGTACGTGCCTTTGTCTCTCTGTATGTCCAGCCAGGGTGGAGAGAGTCTCCTTTGCAAGGGAATGACACCTTGCTATTTATAGGAGTGGGGTGTGGTCATTAGGGTTTGCAATGATTGCCCCTTGAAAAGTCGGTGGCCAATAATCTGGACCATTAATCTTGATTGCATCACATCTGGACAGTTAATTTTGATTGCACCAAATTCGTATGGGCAATTAATGCTGATTGCCATGAATCTTCATGTTTCGTCATGACAGGCTCGGATCTCCCGCTACGTGTTCAATCTGCTTAATTGCAATAAATCTAATTTGATCCTGGTAATTAAGATGATTGTATCAAATCTGGGTTGTTATGATTTGTTAGCAACCATAACTCCGAGGGGATAAGACCGCCATGTGTCTCAACTGTCATGAGAACCGCCATGTGTCTCAACTATCGTGAGTGGGATATCCTGACAGAGCCGTATGAGCGCGGTCTCTAAGTGAACCGCATACGGGTGGCCCTCACGATCCTAGCCGCATGAAGGTAGTAGCCACATGAGGGTGGCAGCCTCATGAAGGAGGCAGCCGCATGAAGGAGGCAGCCGCATGAAGGAGGCAGCCGCATGAAGGTGGCAGCCGCATGAAGGAGGCAGCCGCATGAAGCGGGCAGCCGTATGAAGAGGGCAGCCGCATGAAGAGGACAGCCGCATGAAGATGCAGCCGCATGAAGAGGACAGCCGCATAGGGTGGCGGCCGCATAGGGAGCTTTGGGACTTGGCGGATCATGCCAGCTATATAAAAGATTTTTTTCTTTTCCCTAGGAGCATGCCATCATGTCAGAGCTATCATTTCAGCTTTATGTCAAAGTTGTCACTTCGCCTTTCTATCAGAGCTGCCGTCAGGGCATTTAATGAGGCAGTTACTTTATGGCCAGTTGTAGAGGCGAACTGTTTAGGGCCACGTGGCTCCTTCCTGAGCCGTATGGAGCTATTCGAGCCGCATGAGGCTCTGAAGGAATTTTGAACCGCATGAATTGCTAATGGATTCCTGAGCCGCATAAGGCTCTTTCTGTATAAGGTCGCCTGGGCTTTTCTTGTTCTTTTCCATGCTTCTACATGTACGTCCCTCACGGTGCGCTCGAGCTCGTCAAAGCGTGCGGGGACCGATGCAGCGTCCCCTTGCGCCTGAGACCCTGGCTGCCCAAAAATCCTCCTCAGCATATCGTCGCGTAGCTCAGCAATCTGGCGGGCAATGGTATCCTCGACTCAGGACGACTCGGCCTGTGATGGCTGTGAATGCGCACTGGCAGAGGGAGCCCTGGATGCCTGCATCGTAACAAATGTGCTGTAGGATCTCGTACCGTAGTACGTACCTCTATGAAGACCACCAACGGCGGTCTTTGAGAGCTCGTCCTCCGACTGAGGCGGAGAGGGCTGTGATGTACCAACCCCTCCCTCTGCCGGTGCACTAGCACTCGCGCGCTCACGTAGCCTAACAAACTCGTCCTAGAAATCATTGTGCATCTCTATAAATCAGTACTTACCTAAATTAGCCTAATAAACGTCTAAAGTATTTAATTATTATTAACTATATGGTTATCTGTATATTTTTCAAGTTGTGTTAAAAAGTAACGAAATCTAAATTAGTACTTACATAGCTCTGAGTAGTCCGATCGTCGATGAGCTTCCTGTCCTTCCGATGGGTGGCCAAGAAGACGGTCACCATGTTTGCGTCCTCACCCCTCTGTACCAGCGTATTTGTTATATTTTATTCTTTAGTAAAATAGAAAATTATATACTCCTACTATCAATAAAATCTTATATATTGTAATAAATTACATACCAGACGATGAAAATGCTCCGTCATAGGAATCGATCCACCACACCACTTTCTGGCCCTCGACCTAGCCGCCTTCGCCTTCTTCGACGGCTCTCTTTACCGGGGCTCCTCAAATTGAGCCCTCATCGTGGTCCACTGGTCAGGCGTGATCCAACCAGCAATCAGCTTTCCGGAGCGCTGACGAGCTTTCTGATCGTCAATTGCATCACGGATCAACTTGGTGGTGACGGCAGGAAACTGTCTCTCAATCTGCTCGGCCCGATGTGGTGGATAAAAATAAGTCCTCTACAAGAATTATAAATTAAAATAATAAGTCCAAAAAAATGCTTAAAATTATATTAATTATACTAAATTAACTATCTTTAATTACCTTGAAGTGGGCAAACCAGAATGCCTTCCTCTCTTCCGAGGCATCCGAGTAGTTGATCCACGGACCCCCATAGTTGGACCTCAGAAAGGAGTCCAACGCTCTCTGTACCGACGAGGGACGATATCTGTATACAACGATAATTATATTAATGAATATATATATATAAAAATATACAGACATACATAAAATATATATATATATATATATATATATATATATATATATATATATATATATATAAATATATATATATATATATATATATATATATATATATATTCATTTAACTTACTTCGTAGGACCGTCGGCCCAAATCTCCTTCATCGTCTCGTCCTGAGGTGCGTATGGAGGGTCGCTCTGTTATGGATCTGCCCGGGCGGGAGTAGGGACCACCTCCTCCACCGGCTCCCCACACGCCATGCTGCTGTCAGCGGTAGGAAGGCTTGGGAAAGGAGTATCAGTAAGCCTGGAATTGCTCGTCCCAGGTGTACTGCCACCCGGACCTATGACCGTATGGTACAATAGAGTGCTCGGGTCAGACGATGGTCCGGAGCCATCCTCTGGTAACGGAGCTCTTTGCCCACCTAAGGATACGGCTCGTCCTGACCTATCTCCGCGTCGTCCTGATATGCCTCCGCATCGTCCTGCCATGCTGACAATAACATATGATTAAAAATATAAATAAACACAATGACAGTTTAGAAATATCTGCATACATTGGAGTTCATAATTTAAGTTTAAAAAAATCTGAATACTAATAGAAATGATCATAGTTCATAATTTAAGATTAGAGAAATTTGAATACATTAAAATCACAGTTTTTCAATCATCCTCTGAAAATTCATCTTCTTTGTTTGCCTCCTCCTCCTCATCCTCTTCCTCTTCCTCCTCATCGTCACTAGCATCTCCTTCGTCTTCCCCTTCGGATACTTGTACCTCTTCTACACAAGTAGATATGAAATGGGAAACTTCTGCTGAGTCGACATCAACTGTATTTGGTACAAGAGGCAGGTCGTCCTCCTGATAAGCCACTTCATCGACATCGTAGGTATTTCTGGCTTTAGTCTTGTATACTGCCCACCAGTCATACCTCGTTGTTTCTCGTCTAGGATATATTATAAAATATACGAGTTGAGCTTGACTTGCTAGGATAAATGGTTCGTATCCTTGGTATCGACGACAGTAGTTAATATCCAATAGACCATGCTTGTCAATTTTTCATCCTTGATCTTATATCGGATCGAACCAATCAACTTTGAACAACACGATCTTGGCAGGCTTGTCACGCCCCAGAACCAGAATACTGGAGAGCGGGGGCAGACATAGCCAGCTACGTATATGAAATGGAATCCATCTTGCTATACGGTCACGGCTGTCTAGATACATGAGGGTTTAACTACAAGCCAACAGTCTCTTAAGGTCATGAACAAGCCTAGTGTCTCAATCACAAGTAAGTAAGTAAAAGTTACAAGATATATGATCATTAAATATACAATAGTAAGGCGTCCCAAACATTACATATTCAGCTGATCATGAAGCTAGTCGCTACAAAATATTAGGACTAGCAAGAGTTTAGTCATACACGATCAACCCTAGGATCTGTCAATCATGTTACAGCCCGTAGGCAGACAGTAAGTAAAGTGCAATCGAGCTAAACAGGTGCTCGTCGGCGAAACGCCTCAAAAGAATATTTTTACAATAAAGTGGGAGATCAAAATAAACCCACTCGTTGCCAGGGTTCCGTCTAGTGGCCACCATCTGGCTGGAAGGTCGGTAGATCCTCCGGAGCTGCTCGGAAATCTGGCCATACAAAACCAGCTGGGTCAGACCCCAGAAAGAGCAAGTGCCACAAAGGAAACTTCACTTAGGAACTAAAACCAGCAATCAGCACAAGATATAAATAAAAGTAAGAACTGGAAATAAAGAAAATACATCAGGATGATATACGACGAGATAACCATGGAACTATTCAGATAACCAGGTTACAACTCGTAAACCAAACAAGGACCGGGGTTGTAACCCTTCATCTGAACAGAACTTAGAATTCTCACCATTTATCGGTAAAATAAATACCAGCATTCTGGTCATGCAGTAATCTGGAACAGAATCAGGACAAGACTAGACTGGTTAGACTCCATCCAATCATTTCACGGCCAAGCAAGAACTACGGCTTGATACTTTAACTAACTAGGGTTGTCACAAGCCTAATTACTAACCAGATGCAGTGAGAATCTTCCACAGCCACAAGCCCTGCAGTCCATCCAGGTTACCCGGGTTGAAAGATTAGAGTTGAATTCAGGTGGGTACATCGTCCAGGAAACGCATGTACCCTTAGGTAGCTTGAAGGGTGCAACACATGACAGTGTGCTGGAAATATGCCCTACTC
Source organism: Iris pallida (assembly GCA_029216955.1). NCBI lineage: Eukaryota > Viridiplantae > Streptophyta > Magnoliopsida > Asparagales > Iridaceae > Iris > Iris pallida. The sequence goes on along the minus strand of JANAVB010024400.1, from coordinate 9,471,297 downwards.
GACGGCAGGCTACAGATTCCAAGGCGTGCCCAGGTAACGGGATTGCCTGTAGCTGGGAGATCTCTTTATGACTAGTGTATTAATCTAGTTATTAGCATTAGTCCATTTCAATGGGTACTCCTGACCATGGTACTCAGGAGTCCCCTCCTAGACATGATGCAAGACAGGACTGGATTATTTGTACAAGCACAATCGCCCACGGTGTCCGGGTAATTATACAAGTCATGTCATGTCAGGTAGCCATCGCAACAGCTTATCAGATATATCATGTCAGGTTTATCATATCAAGTGTACTAGTCAGGAGTGCACCACGATGGGCCACTATCAGGTCATGTCAGGTTATTATGTCAGGAGTGCACCACTATGGGTCACTATCACGTCATGCTCAATTATCAATTCCAAACATATCAAATGAATTCATGATTTTTAAGTTCAGGACAAAAGGCGTAAGGATATAAAATGGACGTAAAATATCTAATAAAATATCAATATACAGGGCGATAGAAGAGCCCTGCGGCTAAGAAGGAGTTCATGTCCATGCGGCTGGGAAGTGTAGTATCATGCGGCTGGGTATAGAATGAGGCGCATGCGGCTTATAGAAGCTCATGCGGCTGGGTCAACATGGCTGCTTATGCGGCAGGGAGTGAAGGGTGCATATGCGGCTGATAAGGGACTCAACCTCATGCGGCCAAGAAAAGGGCAAGACACATGCGGCTCAATTAGGTGAGCGCATGCGGCCCGGGTCACAGGAACCCATGCGGCCAAGACAAGAGGGGCGTATGCGGCTCAGGGGGACGAGGGCGCATGCGGTTTAGTAGAAGCCCATGCGGCTCAGGAAATAAAGGATGCATATGCGGCTGGGATTAATCAGGATCATGCGGCCCGGGTTAAGAAGTCTATGCGGCTGGATCTGGGGGTTCTCATGCGGCTCGAAGATCAGGGCCTATGCGGTCCGCAAGTGGTATAGTTCATGCAGCTCAAGGAGATGGGCACATATGCGGCCAATGGGGAATGAGCCCACGCGGCTCAGGAAGTGAGATCCAGCCTATGCGGCTGAGAGTCTCATGCGGCCGAATCACTTGCCGCATGAATTGTCATGCGGTCAAGTCAAGTCTAAGCACAGTTCATCTTCTCCAAATTTCTGAGAGGAAGAACACCATGAGAGCCAAGTTCTCAAGCTCCACAACTCCATCATCCGGAGCCCAAATCCGAACTTCCATAGGTCAAAATGGGGTAGAACGAAATTCTCTACAACATGGAACCATCAAAACATAGAAATAACAAGATTAAGTAGATCAAAACCCAAAAAATCCAAAAATAAAATAAACTTAGATCTACAAGAATCTAGCCACGGAAATGAGAAATGCCAAGTACTAAAGTGCGTTAGAATGTAGTAAGGAAGAGAATGAAGTAATAAAATTAGAGTTCCTCCATGAAGCAAGTTGCACTTGCCTAGACCTCTCTCTTCTCTCTCTGGTAGGTAAGGAAGTAAATGAGGAAGAAGAAAATGATAAATGAAGAGAGAGAATGAAGAGGGCTAATAAATACCAAGGTGGTGGTAGGTAGGGGGTTCACATTGGTTTATATTGAACCAAAGAAAACCGAGCCAAGCCGAACCAAGCCAAGAAATAACCAAGCCAAGATGCAAGCTAAACAAGAAATCATGCAATACAGAATAAAATACGTACACGTATTCCAGAAATACGTAATACGAACCACAGGCATTACAAGGCTCTATGCCTAGTTGTACGTCAATCCTACGATCTCCCGTAAGACGCCATATGTTATGACCCGCACCCACTGTGAGGGTACGAGTATGTAACAGCGCCCAGCCGAACGCTGTCCTAGGTCAAACATCTAACAATATATAAGGTACCTGTACAGTATATACACTCTGAATGGTGGTGACATAGCATAATACAGTCTCAATCACGTCTAAGGTAGAATATAGCATGATGGAATAGATAAGAAAATCCTCAACTGAGGTACAACAAGAAGTGAAATAATCAAAGTTAATAACTACTAGTCTAAACATCTCTAAAATATACAACTCTGAAATCAAGGACAACAACCAAACATGAAAAGTAGAACAGTCTAAGCTATCTACACTATGCAAGGTATTGTCCTCAACAGCTACCTGAACCTCCCCAGGGGTCCAGGTCGCGAGTTTCATCTAGGCAAGCTCCAAGGTAAGGGGTGCAGGGTTCCTCATCATCCTCTATAAAATTTTCAACAGGTCCAGTCAGGACGAGAGTGAGCACAATACATCTTACGCAGATCATAACAGGTTAGAGAATATAAACATACAAGAGAGTACGATACATGAAACTGAAAGAAAGTATATGATGTAAACAGAGAGAGAACTGTAATAGAAATATCTACTATAAGTAGAGAGCTACCAGTGACTAGTGATTTAGAGTACAAAGTCGACATGCGAACGGCTTGATTTGCCCATGACTATACTAAAGAGACGTACATGGCTATACTACCTTGGAATTGTTCACATGACTATTTATACTCCCCCATACCCCAAACAATACACAAGGATCCAGACAAGTTATGTTACGTACATGGTTTTCACATGAAGCCCATAAATGGGTGCACATGAAGTATAGGTTATCCATGAATACACGAGAAATATGACCAAACATGATAGCACATGAGAGTACACGAGCGAGCACAAACGAGCATGAAGCACGTGAGAAACATGAATAACATGAGAGCGAGGAATAAACGATGTACATGAAACACACGACACGATGTATCCGATGCTCCCGAGGGGGATAATATCTCAATATAGGGATCCATATAGTACCAATCCGTGATAATATCATGACAGCATCAAATAAGGTAAACTATAGCAGGAATATAGTTCTAAGCAAGTTATGAAATGATCAAAGAATGTACTCGCCTGCTATCTGAATAGCTGTAGTAAATGTACTGTCCGAGATGAGGTACCTGACTCCTAGTTAGAGCAACACAAGTCAAGATGTATACAGGGGATGATAAATGTAATCTACGATGCGTCTGTATGTTGTCTAGGTCAAACTAGACTAAAGTCAACACTTGGTCAACTCTAGTCAACCACACTAGTTGAACTAGGTCAACTAGGTCAAGTCCTAGCCCAAACAAGTCTAACATGTCTCACTAGGCCTAACCAAGCCTAGTCTAGCAATCACACACCAATCACAAGGATATACAAACCAACACAAGCCACACATCAAGGCACATTCACATTTAGCTATTTATCATAGAATTTATATATAGCTATATGTATATAGGATTTCATATATTGACAACATTATACAATAAGAGAAAGCTAGAGAGGGAACTAGCATGTAAGGCTATGTATGTGTGAACATGGAGGTGTACATGAGAGGGGTATCAAAACACTAGCTATAAGTTACAACACACATGGCATGCATGGCTAACTATAATATACATCTATATATATGCATATATATATTTACATAGAATGGTAGGATAATGGCATGTGTATGTGTGTGCCTACATGTGTGTGTAGACTATTCAGAAAATCAATAGAGAAAAGTGTGTGTATATGTGTCAATTACAGGTTTAGGAGTGTGTGTGGGTGAGTGAACATGTGAGGGGGCTGTGTGCAACATATTTATCACAGGTTTCAGTTTAAGTGAAATGTGTATGTGTGTTCAATGAACCAATGTGGCTCTCAGGAATTAGTATCTTGGTGAAAACAGAGAAGGAAAGCAATGCAAATGCATGTGTGTGTCTAGGTGACAATGTGTGTGATATGGACAGTAGGGTGTGTGGTATGCAGTGGATAGATAGGTAATGGAGAAAAATATGAATGTGTAGTAGAAGAATATATGTAGCAGTGAATGAATGTAGGACAGAGTTGAGTGTGTGTGAATGTATTCAAATCAGTGCGTTGGCAACCATTGAACCAATGTGTGGAATCATTTTTATCTATTCAGTCTACATAAACCAATTTTCATGTGTATATGAGTGTCAAACTTATTCTCAGAATTTAAAACAGTGAATGTGTAATTGAATATATGAATCAAGGTGTGAAAGACCACCATTCTCAGATTTCCTCATACATCCATTCAATCTCAGGTTCTATATTTGAACCCAATTCGAATCTAAGAAGTTCTCAACTTGACAGTTCCAGTTAAGCCAATATGACTCAGTTCTAGGTTCAAACTTCCATTCAGTCTTAACCAGGTATCAGGCAGCCTTATATCTAGGTGTACAACATTAAATTTATTATTCTAGAACAGTAATCACATATAAAAATTTTAGAAAATTCATAAGTGTATCTCAGGTTCAATGTTCACCTAAACAGTGCATAAATTCAATGCAATTTAAAGCTCAAATGAAATTCAAAAGCTAAATTTCTTATGCCATGATGATCTCTAACAAGTAGGTTATTTCTCAGATAGATATAGGTGTAATATACATCACAATTTAAATCAATGAACAGTTCACAAGTTATTCAAATTCTCAGAAATTTTACTGTCAGTGTTCATGTATCAGAAATATGGAAACTCGTTGATTTTGAAACCCAACACCACATCCAAACCCAAACGATCTTGAGAGTCAAATTTAGAACAAATATCAACTCAGGTAAAACACATAAGAACTTATTTGAAACTCTGTTTCGAATTAGAAATCTTGGCACATTTTCGAAAACTCAATATAAGTATCAGACAATACCATCGAACCCAGAAATCATGTAGAAAACCTAATTAATATGCAAATAAAAATGTGCCAACATGAAGTACATGTGATTGCGTGTCAGAGGGATGCATTCGTGTCCAACAAATAGGACACGAGGTGTCCAAGTAAATCAAAATATCCAAAACAGTGAAACTGACACAACAGTGTCGTACAGCGAGGACGAAGCCTCGTGCTCGCGACACAGAGCAACTCGTGTCCCATGCTTGTGCATAATTGTTCGCCAGGGATAGGTCTAGGTGTCCACCACCCTGAATCGGGTCGGGGACGTGTCGTGTCCGAACCACAGGTGCGTATCAGTGAAGCAATTCTGCACGTGTGCGTGATAGTGCAATTCCGTGCAGGTAGGTTTTCTCTCAATATACTCGATAATATTACCTAAAATTTTGTCAGTGTAGTGTCAGACACGTGGCCTAGGTGTCCACAAATTTTCGTGTCCATACGTGCTGTGTCGTGTCCGCTACAGTGCCCGAGCAGCAGGGTACTGTGCGCAGCCTGCTGCGCGCGTGTGCGTGTCCAATTTTGACACGAATACGACACAAAATCCATATCAGTCTTCACAAATATTATCAAACACATATAGACCGAGGTATCTATGTAATTAGTTTTTCAAAAATCAAAAATAAAATCCTTTGCGACATTTTAACAAAAACCTACATCGACAAATTGATACGTGCCCGATACGGACACCAAACGGACACGAAACCTACCCAAACTCTAGGGACAGCTAGGGGACACTTAGGGCTAGCCTAATATGTGAGAAAAATAGAATATTAAATCAATTTAAGGGATTTTACCTATAGGTGAAATCTGTAAGGAAAAGCCTCAAATGGGGGGGTGTTCTCCTTGATAGCCAAATGCTCCAATTTGGTTCAAACCTGAGATTTCTCTCCATGAACACGAAATTGGGCTAGATTAGGATCATATGCAAAAGACTAGAGTGGAAAAGGAATTAAAATGAAGAAACTAGGGCTTGGGGAAAAAATGACATTACCTCTTTCTCCAAAATGTTGAAATCTCAATAAAGAGGCAAGAACAATAAATAAAGAGATTATTTATAGGGGGAATAGCCCTAGGTGGCTGGTCATAAAGTGATAGTTAGGGTTAGGGTTGAGTCTAATGGGCTATGGACCTATTTGCACTAGTCATAGAACCAAAGTTTAAGTATCAAGCCTATGGTCCAAATCACTAAGCCTTCTATCCAAGTCTTGATTCCTACATGACTAACTTAGATTGACTTAAGTTAGACTATGGTCTCACCATGCTAATCAAGTCACTTTAACTAGAGTCAACATCTAGGTTAGGCTAAACCCAACACAAGGCAATCAATTAAATGATATTAAAATCCCACCATCCCATTAATTATATTAAATTCCAAATAAATATATATTAAATTCAATTAATTCAAAATGACCAAAATACCCTCAAGCTAAAAATGATAAATGAAATACCCTAATCACATGGCTAGGCTCTAGGTCAAACTATCTCTAGGGTTACACTAGCAAAACACCAAATCACAAGTCATAATTTTAAATAGTTTTAAAATGATTAAAAATTACCAAAAATCATATTATTATTTAAATGTCATAATTAAATATATTAAAACATAAAATTTCAAAATTTCCCTCATTTGAAAAACTGGGTGTTACAATCCTACCTACCTTAGAAAAATTTCGTACTCGAAATTAAAATGGTAGTAGTCCTTCTAGGTCAAACACCCCACAATCAAAGTCTCAAACATACCGTCAGATAATTATATGTGTCTGTCCAAAATCATGATACTCAGAATCTTCGTCGTGCTAGTGAGCAAGGCTACGATAATCACAGTGTCCTCGACTAAGACACATACCTCTAGAATCATGGTATTTAAAATTTTCGTATTGCCGCATGCTTGGCAGCAAAAACCTTAAATTCCCACACCCGAGAAATACGTCCTAAATCTGACTATATGCCCTCACTATGCCAGCTAAACACACCCATCGAAGATTCTAGATCCCATAACCGAGGTGACCTAGCCTATATGATTTATCCCAGAAGAAAATCAAACATAACACATGAACAACAGAAGAAAGTTGATCAATCAACCAGGAACAGAGGGAATCGAATTTTTAAGGCAGTTATAAGAGGCAATTGCGGAAATGGAATCAAAAGAACGGAACCTGCAACTAGATCTCCAACGGCCTAAGCATCATCGACTGTCCTGGCGAAAGCTCACTCCTGCTGGCCTCCCCTGGCCTGCTGCTGATGCTGTATGTACCTCTACTGCTGAGTCGGTAAGGGTAATCCCTTCTGCTGGCCTACCAGAGCCCTAGCTCCTGCTTCCTGAACTGTCTGTCTCGATGACTCGGGACACTCTCTCAGCCGATGATCAGATCCTCCGTAAAGTAAACATCTGCCAGCCTATTTCGGCATTTGCCCCAATCGTGCCCTGGTCTCTTACAGAATGGGCAAATAATGACAAGCTGCTGTACCGGGGCCTGCAGCTGCCTCTGTGGCTACTGCGCCTGCTAAAAGGGTACACGATCCTGAAACTGCCACTGTTGAAAGTAGACCCTCGGCTGCTGTTACTGCTGCTGAAACTGTAAGGGTAGCATCTGCTGCGGATACTGCTGCTAAATCTGCAAACGGGGCATCTGCTGCGGATACTGCTGCTGAATCTGCAGGTAGGGCTTCTTGGCCGGGCCCGTACTGCCACTAGCTCCCTGAGTGTCTCGCATCCTCTTCTCCTTCAGCCCAAGATCGTCCTCCGCTGCCATGGCTCCTACCAGAATCTGCTTGAAAGTGGCGTCGAGACCGCTTTTGGTATACGACCTGATCTCCCTGATCAAACCCCTGCAGAATCTCCTCGCCTTCCCGGTCTCAGAAAGATCCTCAACGAATCTGCTCAAACGGCTGAACTCTCCAGCGTACTCCTCAATGGTCTGGTTCCCCTGAACCAAACTCTCGAACTGCGCCTCCAAAGCACCGAGTGTTGTATCTAGAAAGAATTTCTTCTTGAATAGTTTCTTGAATGCTGCCCAAGTCTGACCGGCTGTACCAACCCTCAGGTCCGTCTGGTACCAAGTACGGGCCAAGTCCTGCATCTGACTGGCTGCTGCCTCGATCTGTAATCCAGCTGGTATCTGTGCCAATCGAAATATCTCCTCAATATGCTCTATCCAATCGTCAGCGTATATGATGCCCTCTGTGCCCTTGAAGTCTCAGGGTCCCATCTTCTTAAAGGATTGGATGTCTGGAGTCCTCGCCTGATACGGCAGCATCTGACCTCCCTGTGGCTGAGCAGCCACCAGTTCCACTGTCGTCCTGACCAACTGGTGAGTATCTTGTATGCTTTGTCGGATATCAGCAGACTGGCTCTGCTGCATCTGCTGCTGAGACTCCAAGAATCGCTGGAAAAGGGCAAACAACTGAGCCATATCTACTGTCCCTGAAGGTAACTGCTGCTGATACATATCCGAACTGACGGGAGAAGTCCTCCAGACAGGTGGAGGTGCACTCCCAAAAGCTGCAGATGCTCCTATATGAGCAGAAATAGGCGGTGCTGTGGTCCCAGCGTCCACAATCGGGTGAGGGATGGTAGGCCTCTCACCAGCGTCTGTTGGGCCAGAGCGATGCGATCGTGTCTCAATCACCATCCTGGAGATAGATCAAACAAGGAATCAATACTGAGATAGAAACGATAATTCAAGGGAGGACAGTTATTCAAGGAAGCAATCTTCAACAGGAATTTAGATGGCAGGAATACAGTTAAGAGTTTTTTTCCTAATGTGATTGAGTACCTCAAAATAATCATAATCCTACTGCAGGCTGTAGTGATACTCTAGTTCGAATACCACTACACAAACTCGACCTGCATGGGCCACCACTAAAAACGTGTCACGACCCACACCCACTGTAAGGGTACGAGTACGTAACGGCGCCCAGCCTACGCCGCAATGTCGGCGGTAGAACGCTGTCCTAGGTCAATCATCTAACAATATATAAGGTACTTGTACAGTATATACACTCCGAATGGAGGTGACATAGCAGAATACAGTCTCAATCACATCTAAGGTAGAATATAGCACGATAGAAAAGATAAGAAAATCCTCAACTGAGGTACAACAAGAAGTGAAATAATTAAAGTTAATAACAACTAGTCTTAACATCTCTAAAATATACAACTCTGAAATCAAGGACACCAACCAAACATGAAATGAAGAACAGTCTAAGCTATCTACACTATACAAGGTATCGTCCTCAGCAGCTGTCTGAACCTCCCCAGGGGTCCAGGTCGCGAGTGTCATCTAGGCAAGCTCCAAGGTAAGGGGTGCAGGGTTCCTCATCATCCTCTGTAAAATTTTCAACAGGTCCAGTCAGGACGGGAGCGAGCACAATACATCTCATGCAGATCATAACATGTTAGAGAATATAAACATACAAGAGAATACGATACATAAAACTGAAAGAAAGTACATGATGTAAACAGAGAGAGAACTGTAATAGAAATATCTACTATAAGTAGAGAGCTACCAGTAACTAGTGATTTAGAGTACAAAGTCAACATGTGAACGGCTTGATTTGCACATGACTATACTAAAGAGGCGTACATAGCTATACTACCTTAGAATTGTTCACATGACGATTTATACTCCCCCATACCCCAATCGATACACAAGGATCCAGACAAGTTATGTTACGTACATGGTTTTCACATGAAGCCCATAAATGGGTGCACATGAAGTATAGGTTATCCATGAATACACGAGAAATATGACCGAACCTGATAGCATATGAGAGTACACGAGCGAGCACAAACGAGCATGAAGCATGTGAGAAACATAAATAACATGAGATCGAAGAATACACGATGTACATGAAACACACGACACGATATATCCGATGCTCCCGAGGGGGATAACATCTCAATGTAGGGATCCATATAGTACCAATCCGTGATAATATCGTGACAGCATCAAATAAGGTAAACTATAGCAGGAATATAGTTCTAAGCAAGTTATGAAATGATCAGAGAATGTACTCGCCTGGTATCTGAATAGCTGTAGTAAATGTACAATCTGAGATGAGGTACCTGACTCCTAGTTAGAGCAACACAAGTCAAGATATATACAGAGGATGATAAATGTAATCTACGATGCGTCTATATGCTGTCTAGGTCAAACTAGACTAAAGTCAACACTTGGTCAACTCTAGTCAACCACACTAGTCGAACTAGGTCAAGTCCAAGCCCAAATAAGTCTAACAAGTCTCACTAGGCCTAACCAAGCCTAATCTAGCAATCACACACCAATCACAAGGATATACAAGCCAACACAAGTCACACATCAAGGCACGTTCACATTTAGCTATTTATCATGGAATTTATATATAGCTATATGTATATAGGATTTCATATATTTACAACATTATACAATAAGAGAAAGTTAGAGAGGGAACTAGCATGTAAGGCTATGTATGTGTGAACATGGAGGTGTACATGAGAGGGGTATCAAAACACTAGCTATAAGTTACAACACACATGGCATGCATGGCTAACTATAATATACATATATATATATATGCATTTATATATTTACGTAGAATGGTAGGGTAATGGAATGTGTATGTGTGTGCCTACATGTGTGTGTAGACTATTCAGAAAATCAATAGAGAAAAGTGTGTGTATATGTGTCAATTACAGGTTTAGGAGTGTGTGTGGGTGAGTGAACATGTGAGGGGGCTGTGTGCAACATATTTATCATAGGTTTCAGTTTAAGTGAAATGTGTATGTGTGTTCAATGAACCAATGTGGCTCTCAGGAATCAGTATCTTGGTGAAAACAGAGAAGGGAAGCAATGCAAATACATGTGTGTGTCTAGGTGACAATGTGTGTGAGATGGACAGTAGGGTGTGTGGTATGCAGTGGATAGAAAGTAATGAAAAAAAATATGAATGTGCAGTGGAAGAATATACATAGCAGTGAATGAATGTAAGACAGAGCTGAGTGTGTGTTAATATATTCAAATCAGTGCGTTTGCAACCATTGAACCAATGTGTGGAATCATTCTTAGCTATTCAGTCTACATAAACCAATTTTCATGTGTATATGAGTGTCAAACTTATTCTCAAAATTTAAAACAGTGAGTGTGTAATTGAATATATGAATCAAGGTATGAAAGGCCACCATTCTCAGATTTTGTGATACATCCATTCAATCTCAGGTTCTATATATGAACCTAATTGGAATCTAAGAAGTTCTCAACTTGACACTTCTATTTAAGACAATATGACTCAGTTCTAGGTTCAAACTCCCATTCAGTCTTAACCAGGTATCAGGCAGCCCTATATCTTGGTGTACAACATTAAATTTATCATTCTAGAATAGTAATCACATATGAAAATTTTAGAAAATTTATAAGTGAATCTCAGATTCAATGTTCACCTAAACAGTGCATAAATTCAATGCAATTTAAAGCTCAAATGAAATTCAAAAGCTAAATTTCTTATGCCATGATGATCTCTAACAAGTAGGTTAATTCTCAGATAGATATAGGTGTAATATACATCACAATTTAAATCAATGAACAGTTCACAAGTTATTCAAATTCTCAGAAATTTTACTGTCAGTGTTCATGTATCAGAAATATAGAAACTCTTTGATTTCGAAACCCAACACCACATCCAAACCCAAACAATCTTGAGAGTCAAATTTAGAACAAAAATCAACTCAGGTAAAACACATAAGAACTTATTTGAAACTCTGTTTCGAATTAGAACTCTTGGCACATTTTCAAAAACTCAATATAAGTATCAGACAATACCATCGAACCCAAAAATCATATAGAAAACCTAATTAATATGCAAATCAAAATGTGCCAACATGAAGTACATGTGATTGTGTCAGAGGGATGCATTCGTGTCCAACAAACAGGACACGAGGTGTCCAAGTAAATCAAAATACCCAAAACAGTGAAACTGACACAGCAGTGTCGTGCGGCGAGGACGAAGCCTCTTGCTCGCGACACAGAGCAAATCGTGTCCCGTGCTTGTGCATAAGTGTTCACCAGGGATAGGTCTAGGTGTCCATCACCCTGAATCGGGTCGGGGACGTGTCGTGTCTGAACCACAGGTGCGGATCAGTGAAGCAATTCTGCGCGTGTGCGTGACAGTACAATTCCGTGCAGGTGGGTTTTCTCTCAATATACTCGATAATATTACCTAAAATTTTGTCAGTATAGTGTCAGACACGTGGCCTAGGTGTTCACAAATTTTCGTGTCCATACGTGCGGTGTCGTGTCCGCTACAGTGCCCGAGCAGCAGGGCACTGTGCTCAGCCTGCTGCGCGCATGTGCGTGTCCAATTCCGACATGAATACGACACGAAATCCATATCAGACTTCACAAACATTATCATACACATATAGACCTAGGTATCTATGTAATTAGTTTTTCAAAATCGAAAATAAAATCCTTTACGACATTTTAACAAACACCTACATCGACAAATTGATACGTGTCCGATACGGACACCAAACGGACACGAAACCTACCCAAACTCTAGGGACAGCTAGGGGACACTTAGGGCTAGCCTAATATGTGAGAAAAACAGAATATTAAATCAATTTAAGGGATTTTACCTATAGGTAAAATTTGCAAGAAAAACCTTAAATGGGGGGGTGTTCTCTTTGAGAGCCAAATGCTCCAATTTGGTTCAAACCTGAGATTTCTCTCCATGAACACGAAATTGGGCTAGATTAGGATCATATGCAAAAGACTAGAGTGGAAAAGGAATTAAAATGAAGAAACTAGGGCTTGGGGAAAAAATGACATTACCTCTTTCTCCAAAATATTGAAATCTCAATAAAGAGGCAAGAACAATAAATGAAGAGATTATTTATAGGGAAAATAGCCCTAGGTGGCTGGTCATAAAGTGATAGTTAGGGTTAGGGTTGAGTCTAATGGGCTATGGACCTATTTGCACTAGTCATGGAACCAAATTTTAAGTATCAAGCCTATGGTCCAAATCACTAAGCCTTCTATCCAAGTCTTGATTCCTACATGACTAACTTAGATTGACTTAAGTTAGACTAGGGTCTCACCATGCTAATCAAGTCACTTTAACTAGAGTCAACATCTAGGTTAGGCTAAACACAACACAAGGCAATCAATTAAATGATATTAAAATCACACCATCCCATTAATTATATTAAATTCCAAATAAGTATATATTAAATTCAATTAATTCAAAATGACCAAAATACCCTCAAGCTAAAAATGATAAATGAAATACCCTAATCATATGGCTAGGCTCTAGGTCAAACTATCTCTAGGGTTACACTAGCAAAACACCAAATCACAAGTCATGATTTTAAATAGTTTTAAAATAATTAAAACTCACCAAAAATCATATTATTATTTAAATATCATAATTAAATAAATTAAAACACAAAATTTCAAAATTTCCCTCATTTGGAAAATTGGGTGTCACACCATAGAAATCATTGCCTGGAGTGACATCTTTGTAGTTTGTAGATTTGATACACAAGCAACTGTTTTTTGTGGAATCAAGATCCAGGAAGCTATCTCTGATGGGAGCATTTGTTGACTTGAACTTAAACCCATTCACGCAATAACTTGGCCATATTTTTACGACATAAATTGTTCCCTTGGCAAGAGTTCTAATAGATTCATTCTCAAGGATGACGTCCGGACGATCGACCTAAACACGAGAAGATACAAAATTAAGTTCAATGTTAAGTTATTTCTTGTGCAAATACAAATGGAGGAAGATTCTAACTAGCTTCTTACGTACATATACATTCAACCAAGACGGGAAATGAAGTCTCATTTCTTCTTCTACTTCTTCATCTGTAATGTATGGTCTACGTGACCTCACCTCATCATTAAATTTGCTGAAAACCAATAAATATCGGGATATACTCGTTAAATTATAATAACGTAATCAACAAATAGATGACTTGAACGTTGAAGATTTTTACTTACCACTCTAGCTTTTCCACTTCATCCTCATCACAGTTGAGTAATATATATAATTGGGCAGCCCTTAGTTCCTCATCATTCAAATATCTCTTTTTCAGTTTTCCAGAAGGCTTTCCAAGAGCATTGAAGACTTTCAATAATGCATCATTATATTCTATATCTCCATCGTCGTTCCTCGGAGCTCTTGTTCTATTTGTAGCAATATGAGGCTTGAAATATAATGAACAAAAGTTTATAATCTCCTCAAGGACATAGGTTTCACAAATAGAACCCTCGACCCGTGTCTTATTTTTTACCTTCCTCTTCATGTGGTTTAGATGGCGCTCGAACGGGTACATCTACCGATAACCGACGGGCCCACCAACACGTGCCTCATAGGAAAGATGAATTGGCAAATGCTCCATAGAGTCGAAGAATCCAAGAGGGAACACCCTCTCAAGCTTACACAATGTTACTGCAATATCCTTTTCCTACTTTTCAAGCCGATCGACGAGCAACTTGGTAGAACAAAGATCTCTGAAGAATATGCTAAGCTCTGTTAGTGCATCTCAAATGACCTGAGGTAAGAATTCCCAAAATGCAATCAGGATTAACCTCTCCATAAAAATGTGACAGTCGTGGCTCTTCATACCCTATAGTTTGTTCTCCTTCAGGTCAACACATCTTCTCAAATTCGATACGTACCCGTCTGGAAATTTTAGGCCCTGGATCCACCTACAAAGTTTACCTTTGTCCTTTTTCTCCAGTGAGAAAATGGCCCTGGGCTGCTTATACTTCCCACTGCCTTCCTTTATCAAATGCAACTCCGGACGTCTGCATATTTCTTCTAAGTCCAACCTGGCCTTCGGATTGTCTTTCGCCTTTCCTTTTATGTCCATCACAGTATTTATTATATTGTCAAATACATTCTTCTCGATATGTATGACATCCAGGTTATGTCTGAGCAGATGGTCACTCCAATATGGTAGGTCCCAGAATATACTCCTCTTCGTCCAGTTGTGAGCGCGGCCAAATCCATCACACTTGTACCCCGCTGTAGGCTCTTCAATAGCACTTGACAATTCTTTAACTTCCTCCCATATCGTGTCCCCGGACCACCGTAGTGGTGGACTAGACTTTTCTACCACCCCAGCACGAAAAGCATTCATGTTCCTCCGGTACGGATGATCCTTTAGCAGGAACTGTCGATAACAATCGAAGAAGCACGGTTTTCCTCCGTGTTTCAAACGAAAAGCCTTAGTACGATCCATGCAATACGGACATGCGAGACGACCATGGGTGCTCCAACCCGATAACATTCCATAGGCCGGGAAATCATTGAAGGTCCACATTAGTGCGGCCCTCATCTGAAAGTTCTACTTTCTGGAAACATCATATATGGTTGCACCTACTTTCCACAACTGATTAAGCTCATCTACCATGGGCTGTAAGTACATATCGAAGTTCCTCTTCGGGTTCTTCGGACCTGGAATAATAATAGTTAGGAACATATAAGGAGTCTTCATACACATCCAAGGCGGCAAGTTGTACAGAGTAACAATCACAGGCCAACAAGAATATTATGAGCCCGAAAGTCCAAATGGGGTAAAACCGTCGGAGGAAAGCCCCAATCTGACATTACGCGGCTCTGAAGCAAAATCGGAATATACTCGATCAAAGTGCTTCCATGCTTCCCCGTCGGATGGATGATCGAGTACTCCATCTATTTGTTCCCGCTTGTGCCAACTCATATTATCAGCTGTCTCCTTTGCCATAAACAACCTCTACAACCGCGGCGTCAAACACAAATAGTGCATCGAATCTGTTGGCTTGCGTGCACCAGAAGTCTTTGTTGTACTAGTTGCCTTGAAGCGATCGGCACCACAAAATCTGGAGGCGTCTTCATCCTTGTCGTCCTTATAGTACAACATGCATCCGTTGCGACATGCATCAATTTTTTCATACCCCATCCAGAGCGATCTCACCATTCTCTTGGATCGGTAGAAGTATTTAGGTAACTTGCTACCCTCCGGCAATATATCTTTAATTAACTCTAGGATTCGGTTGTAGCATTCTTGAGACATGTTAAAATTTAATTTTATGCTCAACAATCTTGTAATCACCTCCAACGGTGAATGTTCATCACAACCAGGATATAAAGGAGTCCTTGCATTCTCTAGCAACTCTATGAACTTTGCAGCATCGGTATTCGGTGCCTCCTCAGCTGCATATTGATTGTTCGGATCGAAACTAGGCCCCGCAGCATCGAAAACCATGTTCGTCCACCCTTGGTCGTAATTAGCATGCTCGTGGACATCTACATAAGGCTCCACATAAGGCTCCGGCTCGGAGGCTAAAGGCACAAGTTCTCCATGTACGGTCCACTGATAATAATTTGGCATGAAACCCCTCGAATACAAATGATATGTCACATCCACTTTCGAATGATATTTCAAGTTACGATATCTCACACATGGACACTTAATTTTTGTACGGTCCATGTACTGAGGGAACGCCTTGGCAAACTGCAGGAACTGTTGCACACCCTGTATAAATTCATCCCGCATACCGTACATGTCATCAGGATGACGACTGTACATCCATAAATGGTTCCGCAGATAGTAATTCATATCCATTTTAAGATAATTCTGCAAAGATTGACATAGATAGTAATTTATCAGGATGATGATTGTACATCCACAAACGGTTTCGCAGATAGTAATTCATATCCATTTTAAGATAATTACTACAGAAAGTGAAGAATGGCTCAGACCACAACCTGAAATTTTATGTTTTTCAACGATATATTTCACATGCTTAATTGCCAAGTGTGGGGACGAATGGCTCAGAATGCAACCTAAAATTCAGTCTAGCATACATTAGTGTGAATCATCTATGTTCTGTACATAAGGTGTAGTATATGTTCTTATCGAATCTAGTATCTGAAGGATGTAACAGAATCAATAGGATGAACCCACAAAAGTTTAATACTAAGACATTATCTACTACTAAAAGATGTAGTGTTAGGTTGTCGTATCATCATTGCCGAGTGATAGGGGTCGGAGGACAGTCAACTTTATCTACGGATACATAGTTTCTGCCTCGCCAGTCGAATGGCTGCAGGGACTATGTCCTGATCACGACGTCGTACCATAGATTAATACAAATTCTTTATAGCAAATGTCGTACATAGATTTCTGCCTTGCCAGTCGAATGGCTGTAGGGACAGTGTCTGGCTGGTACATGTAATTCAAAATCAGATTAATGGGAAAGTTACTTCCAAACCCAGACATACCCCTCACATTAGAAACATGTAATTCAAAATCAGACCCCAATGGAGATGGCCTACTGTCCTCACACAGCTTATAATAATATAGAGAATCCACGAATGTAGAGAATCTATGAATGAATAACAAATGAACAACAATCCAAATATATAAAAAGCCAATACTCAACAAACCGATATGATCATTTAAGCCAAAATCAGACCCAAATGTAATTCAAAACCCAGACACACTCCTCCTCCTCACACAGCTCAAAACCGGACCCCCAATGTCCTGATCACCATGTCATACCGTTGATTAATGCAAATTCCTTATAGAACCTGAACTAAAAATCAAGGCCAATGGCTAACCACATCAATTTTGATTATGAGAAGCTGCTGCTGCTGCACCAAATCATGGATCCATATTTTTCTAAACTCATATTTTTCGATACCAAACTCATATTTCCCGATACCAAGCTCAAACTCCAAAATAAAAAACTTGTCAAGCTCGAGCTCGATTAATTCTAGTCAAGCCAAGCTCAAGCTTACAGTATTGGTGTCCAGGGGGTTATGTGTTAACAGTATACATAGTATACTGTTAAAGAGGGGCCTAATAGTATACATAGTACCGTTGATTAATACAAACCAAACATGTATCCCATGAATCCTAGTTCATCTAAACATTATCACAGACATGTATACATGTAAACATCAATTAATTAACATTATTAGTCAATTTATTCTTCATTTCAAAACCCTGAAAATGACCAAAAAACTCCCAGTATCAGTAAATAGGGCTCGAACCCTAAATTGGAATTCAAATCCCAGCAAAACATCAAATTGACAGTTGATATGAGTCGTGTACATATATAGGTGTCACACTGTGAGTCTCGTGTCCACACAGTGGGACACGACGTGTCCAAACCAACAAAATCACAAAACACACACGTACAGACTGCTGCTCGTGCGGCGAGTCCACGCTCTCATTGACACGAACTAGAAGCGAGAGAGATAGCTAGAAGACGAGGAGAAACTGGGAAGCATCGGAGCCGGGGCGGCGGGGATAGGGGAGTGTGTGTGTGTATGTGTGTGTGTGTGTGTGAGAGAGAGAGAGAGAGAGAGAAAGAGAGATAGGGGAGCAACCTGAGAAGAAGGGAGGAGGAGGAGGAGGGGGAGGAGGCCAGAGGAGGGAGATCGCCGGAGGAGCGCCGCGGAGGAGGAGTGCGCGAAAAATTTGATGGGAGGAATTTATGAATGATCGAAAAGGAAACCCTCGTAGCCTATATAAAACATTTAGCGACGTCAGAAAAGGACGTCGCTAAATGTCGCTGAAATTTAATATACGGCGACGTCGCTTAAATTGCGTCGCTACAAGTCGCTACATCAGCGACGTGTACCTACGAAATTGCGACGCAGGTTCCCATTTAATAAACTGTAGTCGCTAAACGTTGCTATTAGTCGCTTTTGGCGACTAATAGCAACGTAGTAGTAAAACGTCGCTAAACCCCTAAAAATTAGCGACGTTCTTTCTTGGAGTCGCTAAATTCGTCGCTGATTTGACTTATTTTGGTAGTGGTAGAACATTGAAAGGTGATATCGAGATATGCATTACGTGCACGACTCCGAGAACATTGAACAATAGGTCTCAAACACAGACTATGGTGTTAAGCGTGACTTTGCGTACGAAAGCTACGAAATGACTAAGTAAGCAAAATATGGCAAGTTATGGTGCAATGCTGCAGAACTTATCGTAACATTGAAAGATATACTTCGTGTATCGAGGTATGCAGTTGTGGCACAATTACTACGGAACTGCAATTATATGAATAATTTATGAATGGAACGCGTTGAGTATAAGTACGAGAAGTCTAAGCCGTCGGGCATCGTACATCAATACAGATGTGCTGGGGCATAATGCCGATGGAACATGAGATATAGATGACGGATTATGTTTATAGAAGGTGAGATTGGTTGGAATAATATGATTTGTTTGCTATGGCGCGTAATGCATGGTCAATAGACTCGGATGGCCCATGTACGGGAGCGGCTTCCCTCGAACGGTTACGATCGGGGCACCGGGACCGTTTGGTCTAGGTGGGAATTATGTATGGTATTTATGGTGCACATAATTAGGACGGGTTACGACCGGGCAGTCTTGTGATAAGCTATGATATCAGTAAGTTTACGATCCTTCAGATACTGAGCTAGCAACCCGTATTGGAGCGATAATAGGCTTACACATAAGGATGCCAAGTCCATTACGGTACGAAACACCGTGACCTTTATATAGATAGGGCCAGTGGGCTGAGATTAGAGTTGGGTACAGGCGCAGGGCCTGCCACCCTTATACATATGTCTAAGTATGGTTGGTTGGTTTCGTGAATTGTATGATTGGTTATGTAAAGTTCTAACCATTATAGGCTAGGCAAAATGGAAGGAAGATGAGCACGATCACTATATTTATGTTCAGATTATGTCTAACTATATCTGCTGAAGGAACACGATATTGGACACATTTATATTAAGTTGTTATGCTTGAATATTGCCATGTAACTGATCCTAAGGCAAAATAGAAAGATCACCAAATTAAGATGTATGTTTCACTAAATATACTTAGTGTTGGTTGGGTACGAGTGGGTCTTGATCAGTGCAGCGAGGATGGAAGCACTAATCCTTCACAGTTTGCTTGCAGGTTCAGGTTATGATCAGCTCGGGACGGGACTTGGCTTGGATTTGCCGAGGCAAGGAGTCCTTAGCGTTTCAAGAGGAGCTACCGCTTTGGCGTTCGGACTTGCAATATGGAGATGTTCGGCCGAAGACTACTTGTTGGCTATAAAAAGGCATAATATATGGAACACTGTAATCCTTTGTGAACTAGAGAGATCATGAGCATTGTAGCCAGTTGGCATATTCAGTTGGGCTATTCAAGCCTTTGTAACCTCAGTTTATTAATCAATAAAAGAGATTCTTATAATATACTATGTTTCCTTCCGCTGCTTATGTTAACAATTTGAGATAAACACTATGTGAACCTTTTATCTTTCCTTGCACGAGCGCAACTCTAGGCTCGTACGACATCATGCCCCAGCGAGGACGATGATTCGGGTGAAATCTAGTGAGGACAAATAATTTTCCTGGTCGGGGCATGACAACACGCAGTTGCTTCAGAGAGGTCTGCTACTTCATGACCTATTAATCCATTTGCGGAAGGTACAACTACAGGGGTTGCTCCTACTGCTTTTTCTACCCTTGTGGGAGTGTCAACAGCATTCGTGGGTGCTCCACCACCGATTCAGATGATCATTCCAGTACAGCCAGAAGTGATTCCTCCTTCAGCTCCGCCACCAGCTGATGTAGCACAGATATTTACATTATTCCATCAGTTGATGGAGGCACAGGGAGCTCAGGCTAAGGCCTAGTAGAGGCAGGCAGATGTCTTATGCCAGAGATTCGAGATTGTTTATCAGTTAGCTCTCACTGCTGTAGAGAAGGTAGCTTCCGCCCAGCCGCAGGGCACTCTAGCCCAGCAGCAGCAGCAGGCAAGGCCTAGTATGGTCATGGACTTTAAGAAGATGTCCCTGAATTAGTTCAAGGGGATGGAGGGGATCCTTTATGTCGATGATTGGCTGGAGGATATAGAGAGGAGCTTACAGTTGGCTCAGATTTCGGAGGGCCTACAGGTAGAGGCAGCAGCTAGCCAGCTATTTGATACCGCTCTAACGTGGTATCGTACTGATCCTAGACTAGCTATGATGGGTCTGATATGTGATGCTTTCAAGAAGTTGTTTAAGGAGAAGTTCTTCTCGGACGTGGCTCTGAGTGCATTGGAGAGCCAGTTCTAGGGACTCATACAGGGGAACATATTAGTAGATGATTATGTAGCTAAATTCTTTCGTCTGAGCCATTTTGCCAAGAGCATAGTTCAGGAGCCAGGAGATCAGGCACAAAAGTTCAGGAGGGGCCTGAATCGCTAGGTTAGATCTCGCACGTCTGCGCATTGCACGACGACATTTGAGGACATCCTTATTGATGCCCAGATAGCAGATGAAGACTTGGGTCTCAAACCCAAGAGGAGCGGCGATGCGATGGATACTGGTTTTAGTACAGGATCTACCAAGCATCCTCATATTCAGCAGAGGTCGTTTCAGCAGCAGCATCGTGTACTAGCCCGTGTACATCCTCAGTAGGTGCAGAGGCAGTTCCTTCAGTATACTTTATGACGGAAGCCAGGGGATATTCGAAAGGTCTGTAGGAAGAGGTTGGGCGTTTGTCTTTTTATGAATCGTCTGACCACCAACAGAAGGACTGTCTATCCTATCCAGCTCAGAGAGGTCCAGCCAGAGCACCTTTTGCTAGAGCTCTAGCAGAACCTGCTGTTCGGCCAAGGAGACCACCGCTTCCAACTCAGCAGCAACGTTTAGTCCAGCACTAGCAGCAGAGGGGTGCACCTCCGGGTAGAGCATTCGCTTTGGCAGTCAAAAAGGCCAATCCCGGTGCAGATGTGGTAGCAGGTTCTGTTCTTCTCGATTTCTTTCCTGCATTAGCATTATTTGACTCTGGTGTTATATATAGCTTTGTATCTGTCTCTTTTGCTCTTAACCACAATATTGTTGCCGAATCTTTGGGTAGGACTTGCAAGATCAAGACCAGGGGAGGCATTATCCTGATCAGTGGTATTTGTAAGGGACGAAGAGTTTCTTTGGGAGGCCGGGTTCTGAGTGCTTGCTTGCTCATAATGTCACTTCCGAGCTACGATATTATTTTTGGATGGATTGGTTGAGTAGGCACCATGCTAGCATAGATTGTAGAGGAGACAGAGTTTTATTCAGTCCGTCGGAAGAGCCGGAGGTTGAGTTCTTTAGAGGGGCAGCTGAGCAGAAGGATGGCTTCTGTGGAGCTATGGAGGAAGGGAACGAGTTGCCGCATCCATTGATAGTAGAGTTCATAGATGTTTTCCCTGATGAGTTGTCAGGGATGCTGTCAGACAGGGATGTTAATTTCTCTACAGACTTGGGGCCAGGCGATGAACCTATCTTGCAGCACATTTATAGGATCAACAAGAGCGAGTTAGCAGAGTTGAAGAAGCAAGTCAACGAGCTGTAGGACAAAGGATTCATCAGATCTAGTTTCTCACCTTGGGGTGCTCCTGTTCTATTTGTACCGAAGAAGGATGGATCGGTACGTACGTGTATCAACTACAGGGAGCTGAAGAACCTCACTATCAAGAACAAATACCCGTTGCGGAGGATTGACGACTTGTTTGATTAGTTGAGCAGCACAAAGGTATTTTAAAGACATATTTGAGGTCAGGGTACCATCAGCTGAAGGTAAAGAAGGAAGACATTCCGAAGACTGCTTTCCAAACTCGATAGGGCCACTATGAGTTCACCGTTATGTCGTTTGGGTTGACTAACACCCTGGCGGTATTCATGAACTTGATGAACAAGGTATTCCATCAGTACCTTAACAAGTTCGTGGTGGTCTTTATTGATGACATTTTGGTCTATTCAAAGATGCCAGAGGAGCATGAGGAGCATCTGAGGATTATGCTAGAGTCCCTCAGGAAGGAGCAATTCTATAGAAAGCTGTCGAAGTGTGAATTCTTCCTAGAGCAGGTAGAGTTCTTGGGTCATGTTATGACCACGAATGAGATCTTAGTGGACCCGAAGAAGATTTCAGCAGTTGAGTCTTGGTCCACACCAAGCGCAGTTGCAGAGATTCGGAGCTTTTTGGGTTTGGTGGGCTACTACCGGAAGTTCTTTCAGGACTTTCCTCGGATTACATAACCGATGACTCGACTTACTAGGAAGGACGTAGAGTTTGTCTGGACCGAGGAGTGTCAGGCCGTCTTTAATGAGTTGAAGAAGAGGTTGACCACAGCTCCTATCTTGGCGTTGCCATCGGGGATAGGTGGTTTCATTATCTACAGTGATGCATCTGGGAAAGGCTTGCGTTGTATTCTTCAGCAGTACGGGAAGGTGATTGCCTATGCATCCAAGTAATTGTGTTCTTCTGAGGAGAACTACCCGACCCATGATCTGGAGTTGGCAGCTGTTATTTTTGCTCTGAAGCTGTGGAAGCACTACCTGTACGGAGATCGTGTAGAGATCTTTACAGATCACATGAGCTTGAAGTACTTATTCACTCAAAAAGAGTTGAACATGAGGCATAGGCGGTGGCTTGAGCTAATAAAGTACTTCGATATCTCATTATAGTACCATCCAGTGAAGGCCAACGTAGTTGTCGATGCCTTGAGCAGATATCCGGTAGCTATGTATTTGACGATAGATTGTCACCTTTTGCCAGATCTGGATAGTTTGAGTATTGAGGTGATCGTTCCTGGAATGGATATGCAGATGTGAGGATTACAGATTTAGCCTGAGTTGATGGACAGAGTCGGATTAGCACAGTTTGATGATCTGGCCCTGAGGAGCATCAGGGAGCAGGTACGAGCAGGATCGCTGGAAGATTTTTCTATCGTCGAGGATGGGTCGCTGAGGCATGGTACTAGATTGTGCGTGCCTAGTAGAGAGTTTCGGGAGGAGATTCTTCAGGAGGCACATCGTTCTCAGTACTCTATGCATCCTGGTGCCAATATGATGTACAGAGACTTGAGGAACATGTATGGTGGTATGGTATGAAGCGAAAGGTGACACAGTTTGTGTCTCGATGCTTAGTGTGTCACCAGGTGAAAGCTGAGAGACAGAGGCCAGGTGGTTTGCTTCAGCCATTACCCATTCCAGAGTGGAAGTGGGAACACATCACTATAGATTTTGTGTCAGGACTTCCACGATCTCCAGGAAAGAAAGACGTAATTTGGGTCATTATTGACAGATTGACCAAATCGGCCCACTTTTTGCCTTTCAAGGTAGGTTTGTCTACAAAGAAGCTAGCAGAGATGCACATGAGGTAGATAGTCAGATTACACGGAGTTCCTGTGAGCATAGTCTCGGATCGAGATAGTCTCTTCACTTGTCACTTTTGGAGGAGTGTACAGGCTAGCTTGGGAACTCCACTCAAGTTCAGTACCGTATATCACCCACAGACGGATAGACAGTCGAAGAGGACCATTTAGACACTCGAGGATATGCTTTGCACTTGTGTGTTATATCTCGGAGGTTCTTGGAAGAACCATCTCCACATAGTAGAGTTTGCTTACAATAACAACTATCAGGCCAGCATAGAGATGTCGCCATTTTAGGCTCTATACGGACGGAGGTGTCACACTCCCTTGTCATGAGATAATGTCGGAGAGAGAGTATTGCTTTGCCTAGAGATGGTAGTGGATGAAGCTGAGAAGGTCAAGCTGATTAGGGATATACTTTGGGTGGCACAGGATAGGCAACGGTATTGGGCCAATAGCCACCGGATATTATTAGAGTTCGAGGTATAGTTTAGTTCTTGGTTGTGCTTGCTTGGGATTGTTTGCTTTATGAATTTGTGTTAAGTCTTATTTTGTGTCTAGGCTGGCGATATAGTGTTCCTGAGAATTTCTTCGACATGTGGTACGATCCGATTCGGAAGAGGTAGGAAGCTTAATCCAAGGTTCATTGGACCCTTCAGCATTCTTGAGAAGGTCGGTGTTGTAGCTTATCAACTCGACTTACCTACTACTCTGGATGGGGTACACAATGTGTTTTACATGTTATAGTTGAGACGATACGTGGCAAACCCTAGCCATGTGTTGGATCACTCTGAGATTGAGGTTGGACCTAATCTCCAGTATCAGAAGCAGCCCGTAGATATTTTTGTAATGCCTGTAGTTCGTATTACGTATCGTGGAATACGTGTACGTATTTTATTTTGTATTGCATATCTCTTGGCTTGGCTCGGTTTATTTTGGGTTGGTTCGGCTAGGCTTGGGTTACCTTGGTTTGTCATGAACCAAAAGGTGAACCCTCCTACCTACCACCACCCTCCTTTATTAACCCATTCCTTCATTCTCTCTCTTTATTATTCTTCTTCTCCACATTTACTTCTTCAACCACCAGGAGGGAGAGAGAGGAAGAGCTTAGGCAAGTGCAAACTTGCTTCATGATGGATCTCATGTTTTATTGTTCCATTCTCTTCCTTACTAGATTCTAAGCCTCTTTAGAACTGGAAGTTATCGGTTTTGATGGTTATATTTTTGTAGATCTAAGTTTTAAGTTCCTTCTTGTTTAGTTTTCTTGGTTTTGATCTCTAAAACTTGGTTATTTTTGAAAACTAATGGTTCTATGTTGTAGAGAATTCAATTTCATTCAGTTTTGGCTTTTGTTTCGCTTGATTTCGACTCCGGATGAGTAAGTTATGGCCATTACAAGTTTTCGGAACTTTCATGGCTGAACTTGCTGTTTGGGGACGATGAATCCCATGCGCCGGGAACCTCATGCGCCCGGGAGGCCATGCGCCGTGAAGTTCCGGCAACGCATCCTTTAACTCCGAACGTGTCATGCACGTAGGTTTCTTACGCGTATGTATTGAAGACGCAACGTGAGTTTCCCATACGCCGATTGCGCAGGAATCTCATGTGCCGATTCGGGCAGGAATCTCATGCGCCGATTCGTGCAGGAATTCCATGCACCGATTGTGCAGGAATCTCATGCACCGATTTGTGCAGGAATCTCATGCGCCGATTTGTGCAGGAATCTCATGCGCCGATTCGCGCAGGAATCCCATGCGCCGATTGTACAGGAATCTCATGCGCCGATTTGTGCAGGAATCCCATATGCCGATTTGTGCAGGAATCCCATGCGCCGATTCGTGCAGGAATCCCATGCGCCGATTGTGCAGGAATTTACTGTTTTTGCCTGTTTAAGTTGTTTTGTAGCTAGAATCTTAAAAAAACTCAAAACATGAAAGTTGTAGATCTTTTCCTTGGCTTCAAGAATATGTTATTGGTTATTTTATACAATCTTTCTCATTCATGATAATGTAAGAATAGAACACGATAGTGGCCCGCGGTGGCGCACTCTTGACAAGTAAACTGATATGACAAGTATGAAAGGTCTGGACACCGTGGGCGATTGCGTTTGTACAAATAAACCAGTACTGTCTTGTATCATGTCTAGGATGGAGATCCCTGAGTACCACGGTCAAGGGTACCTACTGAAATTGACTAAGGCTAATTAACTAGAATGATTCAGTAGTCATGAAGAGATTTCCAGCTACAGGCAATCCCGTTATCTGGGCACATTAAGTGGACTTGTAGCCTACCGACGAGTAGGGCACATTTCCAGCACACAGTCACGTGTTGCATTCTTCATAACGGACATTCGACCAGGATAACCGGATGGTCTGCAGGGCTTGTGGCTGTTGGGATAATCTCATTGCATCTTGCTAGTAACTAGGCCTGTGATAACCCTAGTTAGTTAAAAGTATCAAGCCGTACTCTTGATTGGCCGTGATTGATTGGATGAAGTTTATTCCAGCTTAGTCTTATCCTGATCCTGTACAAGATTGTATCATGACATGATTTCTTGTATCGATAAATGATGGGATACCAAGTTCTGTTCAGATGAAGGGTTACAACCCCGGTCCTTGTTTGGTTTAACGGTTGTAACTTGGCTATCTGAATAGTTCCATGGTTATCTTATCATATATCGTCCTGCTTATTGTGCCCGCCTTAACAATAAAGATCAGGGGTCCAGTTCTGTTCAGGCGAAGGGTTACAACCCCGGTCCTTATTTGGTTTAAGGGTTGTAACCTGGCTCCCGGAGCAGTTCTGTGTCCTCTCTTTGTTTATTGTCTTATTGCAACCCCCTGTCATGCTCGTCATGTTTTACCTTTACTTCAATACCATGATTATTTATACTGGCCTTAACAATAAAGATCAGGGGTCCAGTTCTGTTCAGGCGAAGGGTTACAACCCCGGTCCTTGTTTGGTTTAAGGGTTGTAACCTGGCTCCCCGAGTAGTTCTGTGTCCTCTCTTCGTTTATTGTCTTGTTACCTTATCAATAGTAATTGAGGCGGGTTTCTATTCAGGTGAAGGATTGTAACCCCGGTCCTTGTTTGGTTTAAGGGTTGCAGTCTGGCTACTTGAATGGTTTCTCCGTGTTCAATATATTATTGTTATCTCAGCTATTATCACTATCTTTTAATTACCTTTACTATTTATTTGTGATATGCTGGTTTTAGTTCCTAAGTGAAGCCTCCTTTGTGGCACTCGCTCTTTCTGGGGTCTGACCCAGCTGGTTTTGTATGGCCAGATATCGGAGCAGCACCAGAGGATCTACCTACTATCCAGTCCGATGGTGACCACCAGGCGTAACCAGGGCAACGAGTGGGTTTCTTTTGTCCTCCCACTATATTTGTAAAATTATTCTTTTGAGGCGTTTAGCCGGCGAGCACGTGTTAGCTCGTATTGCACCTTTATTTACTGTCTGCCTACGGGCTGTAACATGATTGACAAATCCTAGGGTTGATCATGTATTGACTAAAACTCTTGCTAGTCCTGACATTTTGTACGACTAGCTTCATGATCATCCAATATGTAATGTATGGGACGCCTTACTATTGTATATTGATGCTCTAATATCTTGTGACTACTACTACTTGCTTGTGATTAATACAATAGGTTTGATCTTGACCATAGGAGACTGATGGATTGTAGTTAAACCCTCATATATCTAGACAGCCGTGACCGTATAGTGACGTGGATTCCATTTCATTATACGTAGCTGGCTATGTCTGCCCCCGCTCTCCAGTATTCTGGTTCTGGGGCGTGACATGGTTTTAGTGGTGGCCCATGCAGGTCTTGTAATTCAAGATATGTGAGGGTTTACCGAATAGATGTCTCAATCAGTATTCGCCCTTGATTTCTGCTCGTATCTTTCAAATCCCTGAGAATCTTGACCTGATCACATACTTGTATCGTTGATCTATCCTGGTCCTTCCTTATTGTTCCCTATGTCGTCTTCTTCAGCGACATTGTTCCTGGACCTGCCGATCAGCAAGGCGGAGCACCTTCCGCGGACCAGCAACAACCTAGAGATCAAGCCCAGCATTCAGGAGTAGCCTCCAGAGTCATGCCTACTGAAGGAGAGCCACCAGTTCAGCCCGTCCAGCCTGCAGAACCTGAGGATGGCACTTTGGTAGGACTCATCAGGTCCCTATTAGCTTTCCAGGATCGTCGCGGAGATGCCTTGCACCAGGCGGTAGCAGACGCTTTGATCAGAGGAGGTCATCAGGGTAATAGTGCGGCCAACAGCTTCAAGCGCTTGAACCCTCCCTTCTTCGATGGCAGTGAAGATGCGATCGCTGCAGATGCTTGGCTTCAAGACACAGAGGTGATTCTAGAAGCAGCCAGGACTCCAGAGAACGAGAAGGTGGCCGTGGTGTGCCTGCAGTTACTAGATCTTGCTCGCAGCTGGTGGGCAGCGCAGGCCGATGGATTAGTGGCCCCTATTTTATGGGCAGTATTCAGGGAGAGATTCCAGACCAAGTATTTTGATGCTGTAGCTCGGTATGATCTACAGACGAGGTTCACCAATCTGAAGCAGATGGGCAGGACGGTCGATGGATATGCGACCGAGTTCTCTAGGCTTAGTCGGTTTGCTCCCACCTTGGTGGCGACCGAGTTCGATAGAGCCCAGCGGTTCCAACAGGGGCTTCATCTGGAGATTTTATTAGCGGTGGAGCAGTTTGAGCATCAGACCTTTGATGCAGTACTGACGGCAGCCCGGAGGCATGAGTATACCTCCCAGAGGATTGTGGACAGGACCGGAGGTCGAAAGCGATCTCACGGCCAGATGAATCAGTCATCAGCACCAGCCCCAGCAGCCAGGGCTTTGACCATTGGAGCTCTGAGGTGGGCGGCCTCAGTGACGTCAGTTCAGCATTCCACCCTGACGCACCCTCAGCAGCAGAAGCAGAAGCAGTCTTCCGTAGTGGGATGTTCACACTGCGGGAAGCCAGGGTATGTGGTATCAGAATGTCGTAGAGCACAGGGTTTGTGCTTGGTTTGTGGTGCCCCGGACCACAGGGTTGGGAATTGCCCGAACAGGGGGAGTTCATCCGCCTTCTCTAGTCCTTCAGTTAGAGGACCAGCACCAATCCAGCAGCAGCAGCTGCAGTATCCGTTCCAGAGGCCATTGCCGACGCAGGCCCAGGCGTTCCAGCAGCAGAGACCGCAGCAGTATGCCCAAACCCAAGCCCTGATCCAGAGCAGGCAGAGGAATTTTCAGCAGAGGGGACCCGCACCCAGAGGACATTGTCAAGTGCTGGCTTTGACCATGGGAGAAGAAGGAATAGCACCAGGTGAGGTGGTAGCAGGTACTATTCTCGTCAACACCTTTCCAGCTTCAGTATTATTTGATTCTGGTGCCTCGCATTCATTTATGTCTGCACGATTTGCGACACGGGTAGGACTGGAGCCCGAGTCATTATCAGTAAGGCTCAATATACTTACTGGTAACGGACTTGTGGGAGTAGATAGAGTATTTTTCTCGTGTCGGATCGTAGTTAGCGGTAGAGAATTCCCCGCTAGATTAATAGAGTTCCCGATGGCCGGTTATGATATGGTCTTAGGGATGGATTGGTTGAGGGACCAGTATGCTAGGATAGACTGCCACATTGGTAGGGTTATTTTTAGCATTCCAGGCGAGCCGAAGTTTTCCTTCTCCCAAGGCGAAGTTGAACCTTCTCCTCCAGTATTGCGGATGGCAGTAGCAGCAGTGCAGTTGCCTCGGATAGTCGAAAAGTTTCCAGATGTTTTCCCAGAAGAGCTTCCAGGGATGCCGCCAGAGCGAGAGATCGAGTTTACCATCGACTTGATTCCCGGGACAGCCCCAGTGTCAGAGAGAGTCTACAGGATGGCGCCGTCAGAGCTTGAGATATTGTACAAGATGATTAAAGAACTCAGAACCATGGGATTCATTCGTACTAGTGGATCGCCTTGGGGAGCTCGATGCTTCTTGTGAAAAAGAAGGATGGTACATCCAGATTATGTATAGATTATCGTACCTTAAACTTAGTGACAATCAAGAACAGATACCCTCTCCCGAGGATAGATGACTTGTTTGATCAACTCAAGGAGCAGCAGTATTCTCGAAGATTGACTTGCGGTCAGGATACCACTAGATCAGAGTCAGAGAGCAGGACATCCCGAAGACAGCTTTCAGATCTAGGTATGGGCATTGGGAGTTCCTTGTGATACCATTTGGAACAACCAATGTGCCGGCTGTATTCATGGACCTCATGAATCGCATCTTTATGCCTTATTTGGATCAGTTCGTGATTGTATTCCTAGATGACATCCTGGTCTACAGTAAGAGTGAAGCGGAGCATGAGCAGCACCTCAGAGTTGTTCTTCAGATTCTCAGAGAGCACCAGTTGTATGCCAAGTTCAGTAAATGCGAGTTCTGGCTCGATCGCATTTCGTACTTGGGTCATATCATCACCCGAGGAGGAGTTGAAGTGGATCCCCAGAAGATCGTGGCCATTGAAATATGGCCAGTACCTAGCACAGTGGCAGAAGTCCGTAGTTTTCTTGGCTTGGCCGGCTACTACCGGCGATTTGTTTCAGACTTTGCTCGAATTTCTGCGCCATTGATCCAGTTGACCCGCAAGGATGTGCAGTTTGCTTGGACAGCAGAATGCCAGGATTCTTTTGAGAGGTTGAAGCGAGGCTTGATGACAGCTCCTATTCTCACGCTTCCAGATGGAACTGGAGGATTCTCAGTGTATTGTGATGCTTCGGGCAGAGGTTTAGGATGTATTCTGATGCAGCATGGGAAGGTAATAGCTTATGCGTCACGACAACTTCGTGATCATGAGAAGAATTACCCAACCCATGACTTGGAGCTGGCAGCAGTAGTGTTTGCACTTAAGTTGTGGAGGCACTACCTATACGGAGATAGGGTGGAAATTTTCACCGACCACAAGAGCCTGAAGTATGTTTTCACCCAGAAGGATCTCAACATGCGTCAGAGGAGATGGCTGGAGCTGCTTGTGGATTATGATGTCAACTTGCAGTATCACCCAGGGAAGGCCAACATTGTTGCAGATGCATTGAGCAGGAGGGCAGGAAGTGTCGATCTCCGCTAGCATGGGATGATGTCGGAGAGAGACAGATGCTCGGTCCAGAAATGATTGCTCAGACCATTGAAGTGGTCAGAAAAGTCAGAGATCATCTTCGAGTTGCCCAAGATCGCCAGCGTCATTGGGCCGATTCCCATCGGTGACCCCTTGAATTCTCGGTCGGCGACCATGTATTCCTGAGGATTTCGCCTAACCGTGGCGTCATTCGTTTCGGCGTACGAGGAAAGCTTAGTCCTAGGTATATAGGGCCATTCGACATTCTGGAGCGAGTAGGACATGTATCCTATCGTCTCGCTCTTCCACCATCGCTACGTGAGGTGCATGACGTGTTCCATGTATCTCAACTACGACGGTATATCCCAGACCCAAGCCACATCCTGGATCATTCGAAATTGGTTGTTGGTACCAGCCTTTCGTATGAGGAGAGGCCCGTGTCTATATTGGACCGAAGAGAGAAGACACTCAAGAACAAGACTATCAAGTTAGTCCGAGTTGCTTGGGGTCATCACTCTTTGGGTGAGTCGACGTGGGAGCGTGAGGATGATATCCGATCGCGATATCCCGACCTGTTTGACTCGTAAGGTATAATATCCTTCTTATGCCCTACACCTTCGATTCCTTGCTTACATGAATAAGTTGCTTGATTGATATAGCTTGCCGGTGAATAGTATAGCTTGTTCTTGTCCCTCTAGCCTCTTAATTAAATTCCGAGGACGGAATTCTTTTAAGGTGGGTAGAGTTGTAATGCCTGTAGTTCGTATTACGTATCTTGGAATACGTGTACGTATTTTATTTTGTATTGCATATCTCTTGGCTTGGCTCGGTTTATTTTGGGTTGGTTCGGCTAGGCTTGGGTTGCCTTGGTTCATCATGAACCAAAAGGTGAACCCTCCTACCTACCACCACCCTCCTTTATTAACCCAATCCTTCATTCTCTCTCTTCATTATTCTTCTTCTCCACATTTACTTCTTCAACCACCAGGAGGGAGAGAGAGGGAGAGCTTAGGCAAGTGCAAACTTGCTTCATGATGGATCTCATGTTTTATTGTTCCATTCTCTTCCTTACTAGATTCTAAGCCTCTTTAGAACTGGAAGTTATCGGTTTTGATGGTTATATTTTTGTAGATCTAAGTTTTAAGTTCCTTCTTGTTTAGTTTTCTTGGTTTTGATCTCTAAAACTTGGTTATTTTTGAAAACTAATGGTTCTATGTTGTAGAGAATTCAATTTCATTCAGTTTTGGCTTTTGTTTCGCTTGATTTCGACTCCGGATGAGTAAGTTATGGCCATTACAAGTTTTTGGAACTTTTATGGCTGAACTTGCTGTTTGGGGACGATGAATCCCATGCGCCGGGAACCTCATGCGCCGGGAACCTCATGCACCCGGGAGGCCATGTGCCGGGAGGCCATGCGCCGTGAAGTTCCGGCAACGCATCCTTTAACTCCGAGCGTGTCATGCGCGTAGGTTTCTTACGCGTATGTATTGAAGACGCAACGTGAGTTTCCCATGCGCCGATTGCGCAGGAATCTCATGCGCTGATTCGCGCAGGAATCTCATGTGCCGATTCGTACAGGAATCCCATGCGCCTATTGTGCAGGAATCTCATGCGCCAATTTGTGCAGGAATCTCATGCGCCGATTTGTGCAGAAATCTCATGCACCGATTCGCGCAGGAATCCCATGTGCCGATTGCGCAGGAATCTCATGTGCCGATTTGTGCAGGAATCCCATGCGCCGATTTGTGCAGGAATCCCATGCGCCGATTCGTGCAGGAATCCCATGCGCCGATTGTGCAGGAATTTACTGTTTTTGCCTGTTTAAGTTGTTTTGTAGCTAGAATCTTAAAAAAACTCAAAACATGAAAGTTGTAGATCTTTTCCTTGGCTTCAAGAATATGTTATTAGTTATTTTATACAATCTTTCTCATTCATGATAATGTAAGAATAGAACACGATAGTGGCCCGCGGTGGCGCACTCTTGACAAGTAAACTGATATGACAAGTATGAAAGGTCTGGACACCGTGGGCGATTACGTTTGTACAAATAAACCTGTACTGTCTTGCATCATGTCAAGGATGGGGATCCCTGAGTACCACAGTCAGGGGTACCTACTGAAATTGACTAAGGCTAATTAACTAGAATGATTCAGTAGTCATGAAGAGATTCCCAGCTACAGGCAATCCCGTTATCTGGGCGCATTAAGTGGACTTGTAGCCTACCGACGAGTAGGGCATATTTCCAGCACACAGTCACGTGTTGCATTCTTCATAACGGACATTCGATCCGGATAACCGGATGGTCTGCAGGGCTTGTGGCTGTTGGGATAATCTCATTGCATCTTGCTAGTAACTAAGCCTGTGATAACCCTAGTTAGTTAAAAGTATCAAGCCGTACTCTTGATTGGCCGTGATTGATTGGATGAAGTTTATTCCAGCTTAGTCTTATCCTGATCCTGTACAAGATTGTATCATGACATGATTTTTTGTATCGATAAATGATGGGATACCAAGTTCTGTTCTGATGAAGGGTTACAACCCCGGTCCTTGTTTGGTTTAAGGGTTGTAACTTGGCTATCTGAATAGTTCCATGGTTATCTTATCATATATCATCCTGCTTATTGTGCCCGCCTTAACAATAAAGATCAGGGGTCCAGTTCTGTTCAGGCGAAGGGTTACAACCCCGGTCCTTGTTTGGTTTAAGGGTTGTAACCTGGCTCCCGGAGCAGTTCTGTGTCCTCTCTTTGTTTATTGTCTTATTGCAACCCCCTGTCATGCTCGTCATGTTTTACCTTTACTTCAATACCATGATTATTTATACTGGCCTTAACAATAAAGATCAGGGGTCCAGTTCTGTTCAGGCGAAGGGTTACAACCCCGGTCCTTGTTTGGTTTAAGGGTTGTAACCTGGCTCCCGGAGCAGTTCTGTGTCCTCTTTTCGTTTATTGTCTTGTTACCTTATCAATAGTAATTGTGGCGGGTTTCTATTCAGGCGAAGGATTACAACCCCGGTCCTTGTTTGGTTTAAGGGTTGCAGTCTGGCTACTTGAATGGTTTCTCCGTGTTCAATATATTATTGTTATCTCAGCTATTATCACTATCTTTTATTTACCTTTACTATTTATTTGTGATATGCTGGTTTTAGTTCCTAAGTGAAGCCTCCTTTGTGGCACTCGCTCTTTCTGGGGTCTGATCCAGCTGGTTTTGTATGGCCAGATATCGGAGCCGTACCAGAGGATCTACCTACTATCCAGTCCGATGGTGACCACCAGGCGTAACCAGGGCAACGAGTGGGTTTCTTTTGTCCTCCCACTCTATTTGTAAAATTATTCTTTTGAGGCGTTTAGCCGGCGAGCACGTGTTAGCTAGTATTGTACCTTTATTTATTGTCTGCCGACGGGCTGTAACATGATTGACAAATCCTAGGGTTGATCATGTATTGACTAAAACTCTTGCTAGTCCTGACATTTTGTACGACTAGCTTCATGATCATCCAATATGTAATGTATGGGACGCCTTACTATTGTATATTGATGCTCTAATATCTTGTGACTGCTACTACTTGCTTGTGATTGAGACAATAGGTTTGATCTTGACCATAGGAGACTGATGGATTGTAGTTAAACCCTCATATATCTAGACAGCCGTGACCGTATAGTGACGTGGATTCCATTTCATTATACGTAGCTGGCTATGTATGCCCCCGCTCTCCAGTATTCTGGTTCTGGGGCGTGACAATTTTGGATCGTAGGAAGAAGGTGTTGCGAAATCAAATGATTTCTCTGGTTCGTATCGCTTGGCATCATCACTCTTCGGGTGAATCCACTTGGAAGAGAGAGGATGAGATGTGCGAACGATATCCTTATCTTTTCAAACCATGAGGTATTCATTCTTTATATCTGTTAATGTCTGTCTTTACTTTTAAATTTCGAGGACAAAATTTTTTTTAGGAGAATAGATTTGTAACCTTCGTTTTCCAATGAATAAATCTTTTTATCTAGTTAGTAGGTAGTATAGTTAAACCATAATTCCATGTCATGTATATATATGCATTATATGTTACATAAATAATATTTGTATAAGTATATATACACTTTTTTGTATGTTTATATATAAATATATATAGTATTATGTCTAAGGTTAATAATTCATAGATAATATTGTGTGTGACATAGGTTTTTGACTTGGCTGGGTGTATTTTAGCTAGTTTAATTTTAGCCAAGTTAGGGTGGTGCTAGTGACTAGAGTAGGCCACCCAAACCTATCCAAATCAACTCCGATCAAGCCCAAACTTGGTCCACACTTACACAAGACCTAGTAGACCCTAACCAATTCCTTACTTGACCTATGTGGTGCAC
This sequence comes from Iris pallida, assembly GCA_029216955.1. Lineage (NCBI taxonomy): Eukaryota > Viridiplantae > Streptophyta > Magnoliopsida > Asparagales > Iridaceae > Iris > Iris pallida. Next base: position 9,435,987 of record JANAVB010024400.1, on the reverse strand, counting down.
ACACAAGTGTGTAGACAGCATATAATTTTAGCTTATATGTATTTTTGGAATTAAGTGGTGACCACCACTTTTAGTTGCCAAAATCACCTCTTCACTACCCCGTTTCTCCTAAAACTTTGCCACAACCTTCCTTCCTCAACCCCCTACAGCCCTATGGGTCATTTTCCCCTAATTCCATTCATATCCTATCCCAAAACTCCCTCACAAACTCGTTGGACTGAAGGTGATTTCAGAATAGGAATGCTGGGTAGTGCTGACTTCAACAACATTTTGCACCACGAAAATAATAGGTACGACCCTTGAGCCCTTTACAAAAAATCTTCCTCTATCACTTAGATTTCATTTCCATATTTTTACGTAATGTTTCATGGATTTTTGACCCCTCAAACCTCTGTCGTACGACGATGTGTCCAGAACAGAGTGTTGTCCATGAATTTTGTGCAAAGAATTGGGTGTGCATACCAAATCACTTGGTAAAACTCTATGAAACATTTTCCGTGGCGAACCTCTATTCGTTTTTGTCGTTTTGATACATAATAGTCTATATGTTCTGTCCATATTTCCCTCCGTACAGACGTTTTCCAATAAGGTGTACGGACTAAATTTTGTGACACACAAGCGGTCCACGTTCCGTACATAGGTAAGTAACTTTATTTTTCGTAGTATATTTTTATATGGCATAGGTAATAACTAGATACAAAATCTCCCTAGGTAGAAACCATAAATAATAGTATCTAAAGGTTTGGATTCATGATAAAACGTTATCCCGAAATTATTTTCCCAAATTATGCTTTCGTCTACTTCGTTGTAGTGTAACTTTTTACGTAGACCATATTTTACGATTCTAGAAGTTTGTATGCAATTCTGGATATTTTGTCAACAAATTTTATGTTGGATTATGCCCTAAATATTTTGTTTGATTAGTACAAATTAGGCTCAAACTTGGCCTCGTAAACTCTGAATGCAGAAACTGTGGTTTTCTTCCAACTTTTAACATGCATAACTTTATGTGTAATAATTCCATAGACACTTGTTGGAATGTAAAGTATGATATTTTGTCTATTAATCATGTATTTAAGTCATGTCCAGAATAGTTAATTTTACTAGTGTACAATAAGATCAAAGTAGGCATCATGAGCAATTTTTCTGCACAGTTTTTCTGCACAGTAAAATAATTCTATGTTAGGAATTATTTTTATCAACTTTGGTCATGCGTTATTTTATGTGTATACCATATTCTTATAATTTAGTTCCATGTATGTATTATTGGTTAAGTTTTGAATCATTTAATATAGGTTTTAAGACTTACCTACTTGTTTTGGATTATGCAAATTGAGGGCAAAGTGATCTCCATGAATAACATTTCAGCATTTAAGTCTAAAACTGTTTTTAAAGGTCACTTTGAGCTCAATTTTTCGAAAATCAAACCAATGGATTTCTGTGTATTTTTTCCATAGTAAACTCTAGTTAACTCTATATTAGATCCTGAAATTAGAGCCACGAATAATATTGTTTGTTTACTCAAATGTTGCTTTCAAAACTAAAAAAATTATAAATTTCTGCACTCAAATTATTTTTAAGTCTGATATTAGTTTGTATTGCAACTTTCTTCTTCGATTCTGGAAAATCCAACAATTGGATTGGTTTGGATTTTTTTACTGTTATACAAAACTTTATTCTTCTGAATCCTTAAGTTTGAACAGTTCATATTTATTTATGACCACTCATTCATTAGCCTAAATTCAGGATAAAGTAAACTTTTGAAAACTTCTCTTTGGATAAAATATGAATTAGAAATGGTAGAAAGGTGTATTCTCTACCCATATCAACTTGATATTAGTGTTATATGGGTTACATATAATGATTTTATAGGCTAGCTTATATAGTTTGATGATGTGCATTTATAATATAGGTCTTGGACAGCGATACGGACTTGATTATTACTTTCTGCTCAGGACCGCAAACGAGAATATTCTTTGATAGTTTTTATTACTTTGATGCTTTCCATAAATTCGGATGTAGTATTTTACTTGATTCCTGACACAAGGATACACGGAATAGTATATGTAGTACCTCAACCCGCAAGATGCCTTATGATAGCTAGTTGGTTCGATGAAGCCTTGTTGGACTTGAAAATATACGAAGGATCGCTCGGAAGGCTATACGATCAAGGCAGAATCTTCTTATAAAAGTGAGTAGTTGTGAACCCTCCAAAGATCCTTTAGCTTCACGCTTAATAAAAGGATTGTATGCTATGTTGCACATTGAGTTGCTGAATAATACCTTACATGAAAGTCAGAAAGATAATCAAAGATAATTAATCACATGACCCGAAAACTGTTGCGAATCATTTTATCGATTTTTTGCTTTGAATCATTTCATGAATTGTGGGCTTGCGTGTTGTTATAATGAAATACATGACAGGTGAAAAAAAGTCCCAAATACTTGGGCGATGAGTATGTCGAGCCATAGCTCGATGAACGTATGTTAAACAGATGCTATGTCCCAAGAATTGGGCGGTGAGTACATTGAGATTTGATTGGAAAGATGTATGGTATCATAGATGTGAGGAAGGGCTTGGGTAACAACATTCTATTATCCTTTCGCCGATGTAGAATGTTGATTACACCAAGACCCTGGAATGAGAAAGATGGCAATACGAAAAAGAATGGTGGCTGAAGTACTTAGTTTTTCTTATCATGCATTATATGTTCTTCATAGATAAGTTGCGTATATTTGCATAGACAACTTGTCGACAAGGTAGTTCCTTGAACGATAATTCGAGACCACAGACCCGGTTCATCCTAGGGGGAACAAAAGTTGGTGTCGACGTACTGGCATCGGTATACGGGACCTTCAGTGGGGCTAGCTACCCGCTCTGTAAGGGGTGTCGTTATACTTGAAAGACGGTCCAAGATGGCGTATCGCCGGTGACCTTCATATAGATAGGTCCAGTGCTAATGATGTCTTATGCAGGCAGAGTAAGTTAATACTCAATTTCAGGAAAAGATGTCGGATGTTGGTAAGAATCACCTGAACGGTGACAAATATATTGAATTACGATATTGTTCCTAACAATGTCTTATGCAGGAAAAGGTAAGTATTATAAATGTACAGGGATGGCTACATGACCGTAGGTAAGAGTCACCAAAGGGTGATACCATATTGCATTACATTATGTTGGTTATGAGATTTGCATGTTTTACTTCTATCGGATATAAACTACTAATTGACCCTAAGGCAACGAGAAAGACCACTCTTAATAATGTTCTATAACATGATTACTTAGTCTTATCTTCTTAGGTGAGTTGGGCCAGCACCGTTCGCCAGTACAATTATGATGTACTGACCTACGTTATGGGCCATATTACAGGTGCTCGTGTATGGGGAAAATCGGTTGATCAAGACTTGACATCGATAAATCGGATGGGTGCGCAGAAGCTCTTCTTACAAGACGATGTCTTCTGCTATACGGGACATAATGTATGGAACAGTGTATCTCAGTTGAACTAGTGAGATTGTAAGCAAAGTTGGCATGTTCGGTTGTAAAAGCCTAAATGGAAAGTGTATATTCAGTTGGCTATTCAAGAGTCTTGTAGACCGTTGTAAACTATGTATTCAGGTACAAGTCTTGTAATCATTTGAGATAATCAATAAAGAGATACATTTCTTCATATCTTGTGTGACTTCAACATATATGCTTGATTTTGCTGCGCTGTCGTTGTCTTCTGAGAAATACTAGGATCTGTAATAGTTTTTCCTTGTACAAGTATAATCTAGACTTGTACGGCATCACGTCCAATGGATAGTTTTTGATCCTCCGGGATCGGGACGTGACATAATGGTATCAGAGCATGACTTTACGTCATTGGATTCTTATTTCGATTTGTTCAATCAAAGTTGCTCTTATGATGACTGAAACGTTGCTTCCGCGATTACTCAAAGTTGCTTCCGTGATGAAATCAAAGTTGCCTCTACGATGACTCAAAGTGTTTCCATAATTATCCAGTGTTGCTTTCGAATTATTCTAAGTTGCTCCTTAACTGAAAATCTGTTGATTCTTCTAGCCACTCACTGGGTGTTCCATACAATAAGTCTAAATATGTGGGATGTGATTTGTATGCTGTAATGAATTATTAAAAGATACCAAAATGAATAACAATGATGCGAGGCGATAATAAGTTGGTAATGTATGCTTGATGTATTTAGTGTGGGATTCATTGAGTCGATTGTTATATGGCAATTGACAGTAAGTGATGGCATGGTATGTTGGAACATGAATTGTTCATGACTTCAGTGAATAGGAATCGACAGAATGTCAAGTTGGCTTATGCGTATTGGCTTAGTTATGTTTCGGATGCGAAAGAATTAAGTTGGTATTTATGGTCGGCAGAACCACTACGGGATGGATAGTCCAGTATGGATGTTGGTTTGATGCGAAGAGGAATATTTTGTGGGAGATGGCTTGAGCTCTGAGTGGTATATAACTCTACCCTCTTAGCGATAAGATGACACTTGATCGTGTTCATAATTTAGAGATTACTTTACCTATAAGGTATTTGGTAGTATCTAGTCGTAGCTGGATTACGATTGATACATGATGGTTAGGCGTGTTCCTTGATAATTATGTTCGGATAACTCGTTGCGATATTTTTGATGTGTTCGGATGAACCATCGCTAGACTCTAACGGTTAGCATTATGTTGGGTAATGAGAGATTGAGAATATGAAATGAATGCCTCGGTTGGAAATGGTACGAAATATAGATTCAGGCGTTGACTTGAATCAGTTGGGTAAAAGGATTGTAGGCTCAGTAACGATGCTGGGGTGTTGCTATCAAAAGATTTTAGGAGAACAACATAGACCGAATATAGAACAATGTTGGAATTGAGTAGACGGATTACATGTTGGACATCGACAAATTGATGGTAATGTTAAGCGCTTATCAGAATGTTGCGAATGATTTAGAAGATGCAGAGAGTTGCATCAACGACCAAAAAGTAGAGAATAGGCTTGAAGAAATAGATAATCTTAGCACGATGTGCAGTTGTGTTCGAGAGAATTTGACGTGTCCTAAATTAACAAGTTATGGCTCCCGATTATTTTGAGGCATAGAAAATGATCACTTGTCCCTCGATGCATGAAAGAGTATATGTTCCTTACTAGACTGATGGCCGGAATACAAATAAGTATTGAGGTGCAGCAATATGTAATAGACCATGTTGGTGAATAATGTTCTCGTATGAACAACAAGTTTGGGCTGAAAGATAGAATTGTCAGATGTTGACTTAGCTAAATGAGTTATGTTATACTAAATTGGATGACCGATACATGGATGTTGGATGATTGGTGCTATAGAGAATGGATCGGTGCATGAATAGTAAATCTTCTTATTGAATCACAAGGAGATGATGTAAAACGAATATTGATGGTTAACATAAATTGCTAAGAGATGACCGTGTTGGTGCTAGCGAAAATTCATAAAGGATGTCTTCAGAAGAAACACGATTATATAGTTGTCTATTTTATTGGTTAAAGAGTATAGACCGTATCGATGATCTAAAATATGGGAATTGAATATGTCACGAAGAGACCATAAAAAAGAAATCGTAAATGATAGACCATTGAGGTAGCAATATTGGAGTATAACTTGGAATAGTTGGCCTGATTGAATAGACACAATTTGAGTACGATATGAGAATACAAGTCGGATTGAGCAGAGGATGCTGCATCTATACTAGTAAAAACTGAGATTTGGATGTTCGATTGGTAAAGTTTTATATGATGGCTTCGGGATTGACCCTTAAGAATTGTCGGATAAATTTTATCGGTTTTGGATAAGTCTAGAATGACTTCGTTGTGTATAACTCGAGGATGAGTACGGGTAGAAAGATTTGACCCTAGAATGTCAGTTGGTTGCCTAGAATGTCCGTTGGTTGCCTAGAATGTCGGTTGGTTGCCTAGAATGTCAGTTGGTTGCCTAGAATGTTGGTTGGTTGCCTAGAGTGTCAGTTGGTTGCCTAAGTTTTTGATTTGTTGTCTATGATATTTCAGTTTTATGTGTTAGAGTATAAGTTCATGAGATTGGGGTAGTGTCCCCTGTCCCTTAAGTTGGTCGAACCATAGATTGTACCTGAGATAATATAGAGTCCCTATGATAAGAGTTGGTTACCTCTAAGATAAGAGATAAGTATGTCCCTGATAGCTATCCATCTTAGATGAGTTAGCTGAATATCTGGTTTAGCTTAGATTAGATGACCGTAGAGACTTGACTAAATGCTAAGTTGACTATTGGAGACCGTTGGATGTCCCTTTTGATGTTGCGTGGGTATAGTCGAAACGTGTAAGATGTGTCAAAAAGTGAACTTTGGAATGGAATACAGATTAGAAATTTTGATATTATAATGTTGGATGGGATGACGGTTCATATTGGTTTCGGAACTTGCTTGCCTTTGTTGGAATGTCGAAAATTGTTAGAGATGGTTGGATTTGGTTGGTTGAATCATATTGAGATGCTTAAAATGACGATAGTTGCCTTGAGACAGTCGAAATAAATTCATTGGTGGGCAATCAGATCGGAATTGAGAATAAGTATACGACTGAATAAGGTAGTGCATGTAGTCCAGATCGATGAGAGCGAATAAAATTTTTAAATGACCCTCGAGATTAATGTTGTTGGAAATTAGAGTTGCTTATGCGAGATGATAAGTTGTTGGCTTAATCAATATGAGAAATTTTGAGTACGTCAAAAAACTTTACTAGAGTGGGATGATGGTACAACTTAGAGATGGATCATAATCGAAAATTTTACAAGTTACAAATAAAGTTTATGGATGCAAACGAAATGGGTATATGAGTTGATCGATGAGAATCGTGGTATTGAAATAAAAGGTAGCTATTGGCTTATTCAACTTTGGTGGCATGAATGGCAATGACCTTAAAAGGAATACTTTAGAAAATTTTGGAATCGGTTGTGGAAAATTATTCGAGTTGGACTTGATAACATTTATTGTGTTATTAGTTGGCTGGAGAATTAAATAAAGAAATTGATGGCATTTGGGAATGAAATTATACTTGTAGCTCGTTTGGTTTCTCTACCGCTGAACTTGGTTAAAATGCATATATTTTTGGGACGCCTAACATATATGTATGATTCCAACTAAGTGATACGCTGAATTCAAACGAAGCCACGAGGATGATTGTCACGTGCCAAGGAAATGCACGAGCATCGGAGGAAAGATCAAATATTGTAAACTATTTTGAATCAAATTAGGATGTTGTGGCAAGATGGTACAATATTCAAAATCAATTAAGGTATTGCGAAGAAATGTTAAATGGTGCAAGTTGATCATTGAGAAGTTTCATAAAAGTCGGTTGAAGTTTTGGGGATGAGTTTTGTTTTAAGTTTCGAGGACGAAACTTTTTCTGAGTAGTATATATTGTAGTATCCCGACCCGCAAGATGTCTTATGATAGTTGGTTGGTTCGATGAAGCCTTGTTGTACTTGGGAATATGCGAAAGATCCCTCGGAAGGCTTTGCGATCGAGGTAGAATCATCTTATAAAAGTGAGTAGTGTTGAACCCTTCGAAGATCCTTTAGCTTCACACTTAATAAAAGGATTGTATGCTATGTTGCACATTGAGTTGCTGAATAATAACTTACATGAATGTCGGAAAGATAATCAAAGATAATTAATCACATGATCCGAAAATTGTTGCGAATCATTTTATCGATTGTGTGCTTCGAATCATTTCTTGAATTGTGCGCTTGCATGTTGTTACAATGAAATACATGAAAGGTGAAGGAAAAGTCTCAAATACTTGGGCGATGAGTATGTCGAGCCTTAGCTCGATGAACGTATGCTAAATAGATGCTAAGTCCCAGGAATTGGGCAGCGAGTACATTGAATTTTGGTTGGAAAGATGTATGGTATCAAAGATGTGAGGAAGGGCTTGGGTAACAACATTCTATTATCCCATCGTTGATGTAGAATGTTGATTACACTAAGACCCTGGAATGAGAAACATGGCAATATGAAAGAGAACGGTGGCTGAAGTACTTAGTTTTCCTTATCATGCATTATATGTTCTTCATAGATAAGTTGTATATATTTGCGTGGTAATGGACAACTTGTCGACAAGGTAGTTCCTTGAACGATAATCTGAGGCCATGGACCCGGTTCATCCTAGGGGAAACAAGAATTGGTGCCGACGTACTGGCATCGGTATACGGGACCTTCAGTGGGGCTAGCTACTCGCACTGTAAGGGGCACCGTTATACCTGGAAGATGGTCCAAGATGGCGTGTCACCAGTGACCTTCATATAGATAGGTCCAGTGCTAATGATGTCTTATGCAGGCAGAGTAAGT
>JANAVB010024400.1:9397619-9422619 GCA_029216955.1 Iris pallida | reverse complement strand
ATTTCTGAAAAGTGGGTGTTACAAGAATCACCAAAGGGCGATACCATATTGCTTTACATTATGTTGGCTATGAGATTTGCATGCTTTATTTCTGTCGGATATGAACTACTAATTGACCCTAAGGCAACAAGAAAGACCACTCTTAATATTGTTCGATAACATGATTACTTAGTGTTGTCTTCTTAGGTGAGTTGGGCCAGCACCGTTTTCCAGTACATTGATGATGTATTGACCCACATTGTGCACAATATTACATGTGCTCGTGCACGGAGGAAATTGGTTGATCAATGCTTGACATCGATGAATCAGATGGGTCCACAGAAGTTCTTCTTACAAGATGATGTCTTCTGCTATACGGGACATAATGTATGGAACAGTGTAACTCAGTTGAACCAGTGAGATTGTAAGCAAAGTCGGTGTGTTCGATTGTAAAAGCCTAAATGGCAAGTGTATATTCAGTTGGCTATTCAAGAGTCTTGTAATCCGTTGTAAACTCTGTATTCAGCTACAAATCTTGTAATCATTTGAGATAATCAGTAAAGAGATATATTTCTTCATGTCTTGTGTGACTTCAACATATATGCTTGATTTTGCTGCGTTGTCGTTGTCTTCTGAGAAATACCATGAACTGTAATGGTTTTGCCTTGTACAAGTGCAATCTAGACTTGTACGACATCACGCCCAGTGGCTAGTTTTTTATCCTCCGGGATCGAGGAGTGACAGTATACATTGGATCCCGTCATGAGATATTATTTTCAGTTTATCCTGGTATACTGGTACTTGCTTGTTATTATTCTTGTACTTGTATAGACACCAATTTGGAAGTGGGCAAGCCCCCTGCTTCTTAAATTCCCTGTCGTAACGTGACATGGTTGGATCCATTATACTATTCTGGGGATTGGAAAGTTATTAGAGTTTAAGTGATCATACCAAAACTACTTGTGCATAGCTCACCCTCACCATACTTATGGTGCAGCCTGATCTTATACTACTTGTGCATAGCTTTCTATTGTGGCCAGCCTGATCCTTTATACTTGTACTTGTGCATAGCCGGTCATATGGAATAGCCTGATCTTGACCCAAACCGATCACATAACACTCTAATATCTCAAGGCACCGGTTAGATTACATGTTATATTCAGATTACCTGTGATACATCATATTCTAGTTTTACTTACATATTCACATACTATGATATGATTACCTGCTTACCATGTACTTCATAATATTCAGTTTTTCTATCCATCATGTACCTCATTACACGCTGTTTATTATAACACTTGTTAATTTAATGAAACTACTGTAAGTGTTCGTACTTCACTCCAATCCTGAAAGGATATTATTTTTCAGAGGACATAGAGGCCTTTTGTCCGACTTACTGTAGGTCGGAGAAAGATGAGGATATTGCTCAGGAGTTGCCCGTGGATCCGGTGCCCATAGAAGATGCACCTCTAGTAGTGACTTAGTTATTTAGCTAGGTTTTGCTAGATTTGTCTCCAAATTTTTATTTGATCTATTATATTATTTTAGGATATGTATTATTGTCTTGGACTTCTAGACTTATTTCTGTTGTGAACTCATGCTACTATCCAGACTTTATCTCCATTATCTTCTATCAAATTATCGTGCTTATCTTCCTTTAGAATTGTGATTGTTCATAATTGATAGATGTTAGATATTATAGATGACCTATATAGTGTTCTACCGTTGATATTGTGGCGTAGGCTAGATGCACCCACGTCCTCGTGCCCCTAAATCGGGTGCAAGTCGTAACAGTTACAACAGAACCAGTGGGCCCCACTTCTCCTATTTATCTTCTTCAACCTTCTTTCCTCTTTCACGAACAGTAGCACCTAAATCCACCAAACACAAATCCTAATTCAATTTTATCTCCCAATCTACTTAGGATTTCGGCTCCAAAATTCGGATTCGGGATCTCGGGTTCGTTCTCCACAACATACTAATTTTCTGGAAGGTATAATCCAAATTTCCTTCCGTCCTCAATTTCAAATTTTAGATACTTTACTTTCCAATGGCCCCTAAGCTCTTTAGGAAGAAAAAAAGAATGATGAAGGATCCTCATCCTCTCAACAGCCTTCCATTTTCTCTCCGGTCCAACCGAACGACGGTTCCTTTTGCAGACTCGTTTTTGCAACGCTAGACCAATCCCCATATAGTGGTTTAACGATTTTCAAAGCCGCACCGTATATATCGTAATACCAGTTAATTTTAATATCTTTCCGGACCATCGCAGAGCCTTTCAGCTTTTGCAACTCAATGACTTGGTAGCAACATCGTTTTCTTTCGCTCTTAATGCTATTAGCTTATTTTACTGCAACATGACTTTTGATTCTGGAGTTATCTCTTCCCGTGTCGGGAAATATATATTAAATTTGACAAAAAAGACTTAGTGGCCATCCTTCGAGTTCCCAACGAAGGAGAAGTGCTAACCGACCTCACAAATTTTAATTTTCCTCCTGACATGTCTTTGATCACTTTCAAAGCCTTTATCTGCCATCCCGGACCTTGACCTGTTGGCAAACTCAAAGCTAAATACTTGAGTTTGTATTTCTATAACCTCCACAGAATCATCTTTTCTGCTATCATTCCAAAATAGACTTCCACAGATGATGTCACCTCTCTAGAGCTGTCCGCTATCTACCATATTTACTTTGGGATCTCCTTTTCATTCCTAAAGACTATGATCGAGATGATGGTGCGTGCTCGAAAGAACAAAAAAATCTTGTTTACGAGATGTACTTGCTACTTGTCTTTCGGTACTTTGATTTTGACTTAGATGAGTGTAACGTCCTTGCTGAACCTGCACATCTTAGTGTGGCTAGGCATTCTGAGACTCTTGCTATTCCTCTTCATGTTGCTCCACCTCCTGCTCCAGCACCTTTTGTCCCAACTACTGATTATCCACGGACTATTAAGGGTCTCCGCTATATAATGAGAGATCACATGCAGCTGACTCGGGATTAGCATCGAGCTACTCTTGATCGATTTACTGCCTTAGAGACTCGCTGGACTGAACGGTTAACAGATTATGAATAACGTGATGTCATTCGCACTCAGGCAATCTCTAACACACTAGCTGACCTCCGCTTTGCTCAGTCTCATCAGCCTAGCGGCCCTGGCTTCTTTCCCAGATATCCTACCTTTTTCGGCTATCGAGTTGAGGATCAGGAAGTACGATAATACTTTAATCTTGCTGGCACCTTTGATTGGTTCAAATCTTTTGGTGAGCCTGCTCACACTTCTGGTAGTGATGACGATGTTGTTGATTAGGATATAGGCGAGGATTGATGATATCTAGTTGTCACTGTATTTAGCTTAGATATCATGCTTAGTAGATTTCTATCTATTTTCATCATGTCTTAGAAATGTCTTACATTCTGAGAACATGTAGTAGTTGTTTATGCATTTTATTTCCTAGTTGCTTGTATGGATTATCGCTCTTTTAGTTTCATTTGTACTTAGTAAATATTTTTCTTTATGGGAGTTAGTAGTTTTTATTCTCTCTTTTGACAATATGCACATATTTCATGCTTAGTAGTTTAGCTTAAATACAGCTTCTTAAATATAATTGCTCTATGAAATATATGCTTTATTATTATCTATTTCTTCACGTTTGTCTTTTTCTATGCATAATTCACGGGAAGCATTTTGGTAAATGACAACGGGGAAGAAAATACAACACTTGTCAAGAGGAGAGGGTACAACTTTAAAAAAGATTTTTCAGATCTGATTTGATCAAGATATTATATCGGCCAAAGTTTATCAATTACCAAAATGGGGGAGATTGTTGGCACATTGGTCATGGTCGAACCGATTTTGATAATCGTCTAAAATCGGACTCAATACACGGGATATTCAAACGGACTACGACAACTAGTATTGCTACCATTCAAGATCTACTCAGTCATCACGTATGTATTTCTTTTCCATTCTCAAATGTATTTTTATTTTATTGAGTCTAGAAAAAATATAAACCGCGTCGTACTGACAAATGGGCTTGACCAAAAATATTTTCAAACTACCCAGTTTTATTAACAAATAAACTTGTTTTAAAACAGCCCAAAACCTTTTTGGAAAACAACCCAGAAAGCCCAAAACCCACTCAAAACCTAGATTACGTCCTAAAATAGGAATACCAGAGTTCGGACAGAGTTCGGCCCGAACTCGGGTACCTGAACTAATAAAACCTATAAACTTGTTTTTCCTACAGACTCGGCTGCAATGGTCAAATTTTTAAACGATGGCATCCGACTTCGGCCAGAACTCGGTTTTCAGAAATCCTATAAATAGAGAAGAGATTTCTATTTCATTTTACTCATTCATCTTTTATCTTCTCTTCTATGAGCTTCTTCAGCTATTCAAAGCTTTTATTTTCATATCCTAAGCATGTTTTACAACCTCTACTCTACTTGCCAGTATGGTACGGTCTAGAAGTTTCAGAGGCATAATCAAGAAGTTCACACTTTACAATTGAAGTCGATCGAGTACTTCGGATAAAAGCTCGGTGTTGTAAGAAGTCGATAAGCACTTCAGATTAAAACCTTCTGTTTCCAATAGTGGATTTCAACTCGATGCAACAGTCCTCCGGCCTGGATTAGTCCTCACAAGAGGGCGGCCATGATATATCGATGTGTTTGCGTTGCTCTATGTCTCTCTTATTTATTGCTTTTACATAACTGTGATATGGATACTGTGACATGATAGTGATATAGTAGTAATTTTGTATTAATTATTAATATTCTGCTGTACACTCTATTCACCCTCCCCCTCTAGAGTATATATTGCTGAGCATATTGGTCCTACATATTCGATCTCCATCGCCATACTTCTTTAGAATCATTTGTACTTAGATTTCCTGTTTATGATTTCTTTTGTACTTCTTTTCGTTCGGATCAACACAATGTTTTCCAACTTTTATCCATGTCAAAAAGTCAGGAGGTAACGACCAAATACAAAATGGGTCAAAGGGACCGAATTCGGCCTGAGTTCGGTAAGGGACAGAACTCGGCCCGAGTTCGGTCTATTTAGGCCAGTTTGGTTCTGGACAGAATTTGGGTGGGTTTGGGTCAGGCTTGTTTGGTGGGCTAGGATTTTTGTATAGGATTGGGTTTGAGTTTCATAGTGCCAATGCGACCCGATGTACATTTTGTCCTATAAAATAAATAAAAAATACATAAACAATATATAAACCAAGCAGCAGATGATGATTGTATACTTTCAGATGATGGCATGGCTTGACTTGTCTTCTTGCTTTGTATAATTGTCACGACCCGCTCCCGAATAATCGGACACGCCCAGCCTTCGTCGATGGACATGACGAAGTAAGCTGTACAATTCTAAGGAAAACTCTAAGATACAAGATACATAAAACAACACAGCTTCTATACACGTTTCCAGAAAAAAGATCTCCATAATCTATCAAGTCAATACAACATCATCCGGAGACAAATTAGGTAACCAGAATAAATTTATACAATCATGAATCCTCAATGTAATATACATGATACAACTCTAATAAACTAGAAAATGATCAAATCTAGGGCACTGCAACTCTAAGTCCATCCTGAAATACAACTCCACCATCTTCGGGCTCTGGCCCAAGCTGGTACAACATCATCAAGAAGACCTGCAACGTATTCTGTCAGGAAAAGAGCAAAGTACAACCCCGACAAGAAGCACTAAATAATGTAAACTGAAATGCATGAAAAGAGTCACAATATGAACTATGGTACAAGACAGGAATATGAAACTGTAGTACATGAAAAATGATGAACTATAGTACAAGATCATGAACAATGAACTAGACTATTAGTGTAACATGCAAGTGAAATAACTATCAGAGTATGTGACCAGCTGGGTAAACAATGAACAAGAGTACATGAATAATGGTACGGCTTAGAGTCCCACGTGCACGATGTGAGACCTAAGCTATTAGTCAATGCCTAGCTAAAATAGGATTTATCACATATCTGTAGTATTTCCCCACCCCAATGTACAAGTAAGAACAATGAACTATGAACAATGAACGATGAACGGTGAACAATGAACAATCGTGTGTACAACGTGTCAAATATGAGAACATGATGCAAGACAGAAATACAGAGTAAAGAGATCGAGTCGGTGTACTTGCCTTGCTCTTCAAACCAATGAGTCTTAACTGTCCACCTAAAATTTGGTACAAGTTGGTTAGGATTAAATTATGACAATCATCTCACTTAAATATTGCTAACTGTATCCATAACTAGCTAATGAAAATATACTTAACTAACAATATTTTAGAAAATAATTAGCCTTGATAAAATAAAAACTAATAAACTACTTAACTATGTTCTAACCAAAATCGTTTAGAAAATATTTAAAAACTAACTATTTTACAAAATATTAATAATAGATTTATTCAAATATTAGCTAACTTTATACAAATAATACTAGCAATATATATAAAAGATTTATAGCAAAATAGTTAGATCGTAACATTAGCAATCATTTGCAAAATGCTTTAAACTTTATATAAATTTAACAAGAGCCATTTAGAAGGTGAACATATACAATCTAGCTATGAAAATGATTCTTACAGTAATATATATATATATATATATATATATATATATATATATATATATATATATATATATATATATATATATATATATATATATATATATATATAACAAGAAGGATATTAATAATATGAAGGATGATAACAAAATAATAACTATATAACCAATCAAACATCCCAGCCCAAATATTAAATTCTAACCTTCATAAACCAACCTGCACAGCCCAACCTATGTCCTGGCCCAATACTGAAACCTAACATTTAAACCAACTCTAAGCTAATGGTCAGAACATGACCTTATTTCAAAATTCTGCTTCTTACCATCACAGTACTGCCACGAACACCAACCTAATACCATCAACATCACCTGAATTTAGGTTGATAACAACACCAGTCAAGCCACATAAAGGCCGACCCAATGCCTCAGAAATCTGACGATATTTCAACCCCAACCCAGCTAGTCCATGTAAAACCAATAAGTTAGCACAACACTGTAGAAGCATGGAATTTCAGGCGCATCCATAGGCCAGAATTCCTATTCGCCTAACATTACATGCGCAAGGGAGCTTAAATGAAGTACTTGGCACAGCAAACAGCAAAAGCATAGACATCAAAAGAAGATTTTTATTTTCATATAAAAATCTATTACATGTCTAAAGAAAGATTTTACAAAGGAGAATTTCTACAAAACGAAAAGATCCTAAAACCCCAGCCAGGCGCATCATCCGCCAGGCGCATTTCTTCAGCATCTCAGTCAGGCGCATTCTTCAGCGTCTCAGTCAGGCACATCATCTCAGCCTATGCGCTCCACTTTGATTCGATCACTTGCTTCGGCTAAAGGAGCAGCTTTGGGCAGAACCAGAGTGGGCAGCCAACCCCACTCTATCAGGAGGAAGAGCTCTCCAAAGCCCAAGGAAGATGGGGGCACCACAATTCCGATCTACAGTTCTTCCAGCACAACGGAAATGGGACTCGAGCATCCCGATCTTTGGATGCAACAGGCACCTTCTGCCTGCCTCAGAAGCCTACGACCCCGACTTTTGGATGTAACAGTCACCTTCGAGTACGTGAATGAAGACAACTCGTCGCATCTTCACCCTCGGGAGCGTCTTGTCAATAGAATGCACTCGAACAAGGAAGTTCATCTCCATTTAGGAAGACGAGAGAACGAGAAGCAAACTCTCTCCTTGCTGCTATTTATAGGCCGGGTAAATCAAACCCATGCACCAAGTGGCGGGCTCTCCGAATCCCGTGCAATGAATTTGCATTTATGGTGATGAACCTGGCCCTTCGAATTCGGCCAAGTCAAAACGGCTATTTAAAGCACTCGAAGAACTCAATAGTCGGACCAATAAAGATGCGTCATGCAAACGAATGCGCCG
Organism: Iris pallida; assembly: GCA_029216955.1. NCBI lineage: Eukaryota > Viridiplantae > Streptophyta > Magnoliopsida > Asparagales > Iridaceae > Iris > Iris pallida. The sequence continues at coordinate 9,414,657 of JANAVB010024400.1, read as the reverse complement.
ATCAGACCGCGCATCATACAGACGTGCCCATCTGTACAAAGCGCCTCCTAAGGATGCGCCCCACGTGTCCCCATGCGCCTGGTGGAATACAGATCAATATGCCCACTCAATAGCCTATCATCCGTCAAAGAATATTAAATGCTGAAGTCTGACACGGCAGCAGCCATGCCTCGAGGACAGAGCAGCAAGAAAATGAAGCACCGCTGACATCAGCGTCATCATTACTCTCCTCTAGCGGTTACAAGCCACGTGGCCGCCCATCCATTCGCATGCGCCTTCGCAGCCATGCGCCCAAATCTCTGCATGCGCTTCGAGAGCCATGCACCTCAGACCTTCCTCTGATCCCTAAAGACAGAGGTCAAGTCACTACTGAAGCCTCGCATGTGCCTCAAAAGCCATGCGCTAAGACTGGTTCGTAATTTCTGAAGGTTGCGAGCCAAAGTCTTCTCATGCGCCCAATCCCAGGTGCATCCTATCAGATTATGTCACGACCCGCACCCTGAAGAGGGGCACGAGCACGTGGTTTCGTCCAGCCTACGTCGCAGTATCGGTAGTAGAACGCTGTATATAGGGTCTGTAAATACTATGACTAAAACAGATAAAGGTACCTATGCAGTATATACTCTCCGAATGGAGGTGACATAGCAATACAGTCTCAATCACAAATACAAAACTAAGTTAGATAGCATGGAAAGGAAATATGATAGATAAAACAGGAAATGAGTCTGAGATACACACAAGTCCAGAGCTATACACAACAACCCAGAGTCATAGAAATATATATAAGATACTACAAACTGAAAGTACTAGCTGGCTCGCAGGCCAGACAAACCTAACTAAGCTATACTACCCAGGGTGAGCAAAGTCTAGTGGCTCTACAAACAAACCACAGTCCGGGTCTACTCCATCAGACTCGACCCCATAATAGGTCGGGCAATCAGTCTCAGAGTCATCTGTAATATATCAACGGTATCCTGTCAGAAAAATGAGCAAGTACAAACACCAACAGCAGTTCCATATGAATTGACAAATTCTATAAGAGACAGTATAATAAAATATAAGACAAAATCAACTGGAAATATATATCAAGATATGAGTACTGAAAAGGACGACAATATGTATGTATATAGGGCAACTTTGAAACTATTCGGAAGCCGAGTTATAACCTTTAACCAAACAAGGACCGGGGTTGTAACCCTTCTTCCGAACAAAACTTAGTCTCCAACGATAATAAATATAAAGGTGCCTTGAATTATCAGTGTGTTAAGTGATCGGCTTAGGAAAATATACTCAGGCTTTCCATCCGACCGGCTACGAACAATGTATACAATAGAGCGGTAAGACCGGTCACCATGGAAAGCTATGAACCATATAGGGTAAGGCTTTACCCATCGTGAGGCGAGGGTATAGCTATGAACCATTTGTATAATAGAACTATGTGGAAATTTGATCACACAACCACTAATAACTCCCCCATCCCCGAATAGTATAATGGATCTGGACATGACACGTCATGACACAGGATTCCATAAGAGGGTAGAAAATCCCCTTTTGAAATCGGTGTCTATACCAATACATGGAAATAAGAAAATATGTACCAATATACCATGAAAACCTAGGAACAACATCCCATGTCATGATCCAACAGATACCAATCCGTGAACTATCGTGACTAAAAATCGAATAAGACACTACAACTGAATCGGATATAGCAGATATCAAAACAATAAAAACTATCAGTGAATGTACTCGCCTGTGGTCCTGAACTGATAAGGTGAACAGACGCTCAGAGTAATCACAGACCTAAAATAAGATACTATGAGTCAAACAGGGTTTTATACTGAAAAAAAACTAATATAAGTCATGAATGCAAGTCTGAGTCAAAACTAGGTCAATCTAGGTCAAACTAAGTCACACTAGGTCATATTGGTTCATACTAGGTCAAACCAGGTCACTGGGAGTCAATTCAAGTCAAACTAGGTCAAACGGGGTCAAAGGTTGACTTACAGATGACTTTTGGTCAACTGGTCAACCTTGGTCAACTCTAGGTCAACCCTAGGTCAAACTAGTCTAATGTTGACCAACTGTTGACTTTCAGTCAACTGGTCAACTCTGGTTTGATTTCGGTCAAATCTGGTCGCTTATAGGCTAAGTTTGACTCTCGGTTGACTTTTGTTGACTTTTGGTCAAAATGGTCAACCGAAGTCAAAACTAGTCTAGGAGTACCATATTTGATCATTACCAACCAAGGGAACCAAGTTCTAATCATATCTTAGACTCTAAACTCAAAATACCTTATTTTTAGGTATAACCTATATTACCCTTACCAAGGTAATCCCGATACCTTGCCCAATACAAAGGAAACCCCGCCAATACCCAAGATACTAGCCTAGGCTCCTTAGGGTAGCTAGATACTATCCTATCTAGGGGTTACCTACCAAGATACAGAGGTTTCCTAGATATCTAACCTATCTTAGATCACATGTTGGTCATATACCCATTACCTTACCCTTATCCTTCTCACATTTACCTCAACACTCACACACACTCTAACTCACATACACACACTCACTTACTCACACACTATGGTCACATATAGGCTCTACCTATAGGTTCACAATTGGCTCACACCTATAGGCTAATAGCTACCTATATATATACTCACCTATATACCCATATCTAGACACACACAAACAAACTCATAAACACACACACACAAACTAAACATTAGAGTGGACTGATTTGGGGTGTCAAAGGGACTGAAATTGGGGACATGAATGGACAGCCATAGGACTGATTTGTATGGTTGTTTGGGGACTAAAATTGAATTGAAATGGGAGGGGGCTGATAGGGTGAAATGGATGAATGAATGGGGCCATGGGATGGTTTGGATATGGGACTTGTTTTAGACTGAAACAGGAGACTGTTTTGGGTGTGTCAAAGGGCAGGCTTTGGACAGCAAAGGGGCTTTCCATGGGGCCTGTTTTGGGACTGTTTAGTGGTGGGTTAAGGGCTGTTATTAGATTGAGTTTAGGGGGCTAAAAGAGGTCTGTCCATGGGTGTTCAAAGGGTGGTTTATGGCTGTGTATAGGACAGAATTTGGACAGGTTTGTGGCTATACAAGGGTGGTTTAAGGACTGATATTGGACTGAATATAGGGTGTCATGGGGACTGAATTGGGGGGGTGAAACATGGGCTGAATAGTGGGTGAAATATGGACAGCTAGTAGACTAGATGGACTGGTTTTTAGAGATTGGTTTTGGACAACTACAGGGGGTTTATGGGGCTATCTAGGGGGCTGATGTGGTATGGTTTTTAGGCTGGAATGTGGTGGTGGGTTGAGGACTGTTAAGGGCTATTTAGGGACAGCCATTAGGACTGTTTAGGTGCTTGGAAGTGGCTGAAATGGAGGGTGCTTGGGGACTGAACTATTGGGCAAAATGACAGGTTTTTAATGGGTTGTTAAGGACAGTTATATGGGTGTTTATGGGACTATCATGGACAGCCAACAAGTGGAGGTTAATGGGCTGTTATTGGAAGTTTTTAGGGACTGGATGGGGCATCAAATGCTGTTGTTAGGACAGCAGTATAGGTGGGTTTTCCCCTCTCCTCTAACACCAACTATTCCACTCTATATCTCACATTCAAACCCCCTTCTAACCCTCACAAACAATCACTCAAACACCACACAACTCAATCACTCTAACACAACAAACACTCACCAATTCAAATCCTTGGCCGAACCTACATGCCCCCATCCTCTTCACAAAATTACCCACACACTATAATATAGATACATATATATATAAGCCACCATATATATATATATCTATATATATATATATATATATATATATATATATATATATATATATATATATATATATATATATATATATAGAGAGAGAGAGAGAGAGAGATAAGGATATATATATATATATATAAGCCACATATACATATATATAGATTAGATAATATGATACAATATGATACTTAGGAAAACACATCTCTAAACACTCATAAATCTGAGAATAAATATTAGAACAACATTTAATCAATATATAATAAATTCACATGTGTCCTATTAGGAATTTTCCCACTAGGACACGACCACAACACAAAGGACACTCCTATGACCTCCAAATGGACACGAAATGGACACAAATAGAGATATAACCATGGGGGTCATTCCTACGGGTTCAAAATATTCCTATATGCATGTAGGGATGGATTAGAGGAGAGATTATACCTTCCGGAAGAGAGATTCAAAAGAAAAAGCCTTCCGACACGACACCGACACGTAGAGATTCCAAAAGGACACGAACGAGCTCCGAATCTTTCCAAACTTGGCTAGCTCCTTCGTTTCATGGAGTAGAGAAGAAATAAAGAAGATTTGGTGGAAGGAGTTGATTTGGAGACAAAATCAATGGAGGTGGCTCTCAAATTTGGGAAAGAACAAGAGAGAGAAAGTTGTGGATAGAAATGAAATGGAGATGATGATGACTCACACCTATCCCCCCCCCCCCCTTCATGGCCGGCCCAAAAGTGTAGGTGTCCCTATTGGTGAATGCCTAAAATACCCCCCTCTAACCTATTTATTAATATATTGGGAAAGGTTTAAGCCGGGGGCTAGTTTAGTCTAGTTTTAAGTCTCTAATCTAATCAAACATATCCATAATAATTAGCCTAACCACTAACTAAAATAATTAGCATGTGGGCCATGGCTAACTAGTGTGTGGGTCCCACTAGAGTCAAAACTACCCCGGGTCCCCGTTTCAAGTCGGATTGAGCTGAAATTCGAACCCGACTTAAATAACCCCAAAATAATATCATAAATAATAAAATAAATTTCAAAAATATTCTAAAATGCAAAATGACAAAAATACCCCTATTTTTGAAAACTGGGGGTGACAGATTACTCTCCAGCAAATCCGAGATCTTTGAGCTACGGACATGCGCCACGTGTCCTTTGACTCAGTTCAGCCTAGGAAGGGGGGCTAATCACCCAAGATCTCAGCAACTGAAAGATCCTCTCCCCTGCTATGTGCCAGTCCATAAAAACAGCATGAAGGATTCGACCCACAAATGATGGTGCATCATCCATGCAACCTTCGCAGCTCCAACCACGTGGCATCCCCACGTACAGGCGCATCCTACATATGTGCGCATGAGCAGCCCAACCTGCTGCTTATAAATAGAGGGATCATCTCCTTCTTCCACACACACAGAGGGACAGACATATACAGAGACGCACAGTCAAAGACAGCCACAACCAGAGCATCAGTGTTCACTCACAGAGATCGAAAGAGACACTCAACGTCTTCTTCCTTTCTGTAAGCTTCAGCACCCGGAGCAACTCAGACCTTCAGAAAACCGAAAACCGTCGTCAGATCGTCAACAGAGTCAACGCATTACTACTCGCTCCATCGACACAGGACCCAGCTATAAACAAAAGTGTACTCCTAGGACTAAATCTAAGTCCTATATTGTAACACTGTTCTGTTTGTAATTAAAATTGCAATCAAAAGGTTTTAATGGCAAACAAGCTGGCAAATCTGCTGGGGACCTCTTTCTCCTCCGCTGAGAAAGCTGTATCGTAATCTGACGACGTGAAGGTGGGCTCCTCCCACAAGACACTGGTCGTACGCCTCAATCAACAGGCGTATGAGGAGTTCATCTCTGAAGGCAGTGCAAGTCCTTCGAAGCGGCTGCCAAAGCCGAAGAAGACTCGCCAAGTCTGGGTGCGCAAGGTCGATGCCCTATCACCGTCACCGAAGGGGATGCGCCGATGCAGCCTACCCTTCCCACTGACATCCTTAGCAGCTTGGATGCGCCTACGGGTGCAATACATCTCTCGAAGAAACGTGGGGCTGACCACATTCCCTAACCATCTCCTTCTCAGACAAGAAAGATGCGTCGACGGAGCAGGGGCGCATCTAACGCCCTGCGTATAAACTCGGATGTGCCACAGAAGGCATCTGTCGTTGACAGACTCACTCGCTATCGTGACGAGGATAATTTGGACTCTGAGTACTATGTACCCCAGCGGGCTGGTACGAAGAAGTCCAAGGCAGCACGGGCCATGCACCTCGAATATGCTATGCCAGCAGTGAGCCAGAGGCATGCACTCACAATCATGTGCGCTGCCGATGGTAAACTGTACAAGGTTGACTCGGGTGCTTCTGTGCCGCCAACGGGCCAACCTTCAAAGACCTCGTTCCGTTTGGGCGTATCCGCTGCGCTTTCAACCAAGCCGTTCGAGGCAAACTCCGTGGTCTTGAACCCCCATGCCTACATTGGTTGTGCGTCTGAGGCTGGTTCAAGCTACTCTAAATGTTGCTCCCCCACTATTGATCTGGGCGCATCTTTTTCGTCGGATCAGGGGGTGCAGCATTCACTTGACCACCCCGACGCTTGGCCTTGCCATGCGCCTGATGGGGGTGTGAAGGTGGCACTCTCCTCCGCAATATGATCATTCATAAACGCCAATCAGGAGAGTCGACTGACAAGCACAATACGGCCCTCACAGGGCACACCTATGCTGTAGTCACCATCAACTGTTGTTGTAAGACAGCAGTCCCACCAAGACAGTCCGTGTTCCAGAGGCTGCAATCATCAACGCCCCTCCAACATCGCCTCGGAAAGAAGGTATCAACTGAAGATGAGCCATAACTAAAGGTTGCTTCTTGCAACGTAGTCTCTAACTCCCTATAAATTCGAAAGGCGACTGGCAACTCCTCGACCTCGTCTTCATCCAAGAGCCAGCCGAGGAAGACCAAGACGATCGTCCCGTCCTCAGGAGTGTTTGAGGGCACCCGGGGGAGAAAAAAGATCTCAGAGAAAGCTGGGGGTAGTCAAGTCCCTATGGATCTTCATCCCGAAGACAAAGTTAGCCTCCCGAACATAGCTGGGGGTAGTCAAGCCCCTGTGGATCTTCAACCCGAAGACGAAGACATCCTTCAGAACATAGCTGGGGGTAGCCAAGACGAAGCTCTGGGGGAAGTTCCTCTTCTACAAGAGAGCGTGGCTGAAAGCAAAGCTTCAACCGATCCATCCACTTCCAGTCACGTCATGATAGTATACATGACGGGAGGTAGTGATACGGAGTCAAATGCGCCACCAGCAGATCTCGTTCAGCACATAGATACCTTGGAGGGAGGACTCAAAACCCTCTCTACCTCCATGCAGATACTGACCCAAGAAGTGTTCGAGATACGGTCAGCTTTGGCCAGAGCACCTTCCACTAATCCTGACCCAGGAGTCAACGGGGAATCAAGTGTGCCCCTTCAACTGGCATCCTTGAATACCGATTGCCGTAAATTACCGCGAGTGTCGAAACCTTCGAATGTACAGCTCCAGACTGTACCACCTTCTCCGACTTCCAGCTCCACGAAAGACGTGGTGGAGATGATCAGGGACTTGCGTGAGCTCTTCGAGTCGAAGAACAGACAGGAGGAGCGCCAGAAGATGGGGATCCCGCAACCATATCCCCTCGAATGGAACAAAGTGATTTATCCTCCCAAGTATAAACCAAAAACATTGACGCCATACGACGGAAAGGACTCTCCATGCCGTTATCTGACGTACTTCCAGTCTCAAACGGGACATCTCCCGAAGGAAGACGCGCTACTCACCATCCTGTTTGTCGGGGCACTGAAAGGAGTGGCTTACGACTGGTACTGCAGTCTTTCTGACAACTCCATATCTTCCTTCAATGACTTGACACATCTTTTCCTCGATCGTTTCTATGACGGAGGGAAAGACATGACAATGGCGTCCCTGATAGAGGTGCGTCTGAAGGAGAAGGAGACGGTTCGACCATTCATCGAACGTTTCCGACAAGCCTGCTTCAGACTGCCCCCCGGTATGCCAGAACATGCAATCCTCTCCTCCTGCAGCATGAACATGCTTACTGTGATCAAGCTCTGGCTCAACTCCACTCCTTCTTCCAACTGGAGCTCATTGATTATTGAGGCTGAAGCAGCTGAAAAGAAGGTATAAAATGCTCGCCTTCTGGGAGTCAGTTTCCCTGCTTTCGAAGACAAGGGAAAACGACCTGCTACCAACAACCCTGGACGTGAGACGAAGGGGAAGCAGGCGTTGACTGTCAATGCCTCCAAAGGCGCACAAGCACCAACTCAGAAGCCTCCGCTTACGCCGAGGCCAAAGGAGGTCTATTCTTTCAATGATGAAGACACCATGCAACTCTTCGAGATGCTGAAGCAGGGTGATAAGATCAACTTGCCGGACCCGAAGTATCCCGACAAGGTTGGGAGAGTGGACAATCCGAGGTACTGTCACTACCATCAGTTTGTCGGACATCCAACTCAGGACTGTTACGTCCTCAAGAACTATATCCAACGCATGATCAATACGAATGTTATCTCCATCGACTATGAGGAGAAGACAGTCTCGGCCAACCTGGTGTCACTCCAATTCGGCACCTTGCCGCCAACCACAGCACAAGATGGCATCGTCCCCATCCAAAAGGTGACAATGGAGGTGGTCAATCTACCACATACCCGTGACAACGTGAGTGGACTCATCCCACTCACCACATTTCGGGGAGAGATCTTATGGGTTCACCCAGATCTCGTCTCCGAAGTTACTCAACCGGGGGTACGCTCTACCTCCAAAACCAAGGGCAAGAAGGTCAAGTCTTGCCGCATGATCTCTTCCTCCACGGAAGAGGCACTTTCTGTACAAACGCATTCGCAACTGAACGCCCAATCCGACGAAGCTGCCGTCGAGGTGGTGCCTCCCTGCACTGCCCCTGCTGTCCAGGAAGAGGGTCCATCCAGACCTCCAGCAGCCAATAAACAGAAGCACGTAGAGGCCCATTTTGACAAGCCTTTGCGAAAGGAAAATGCTTCGAGGCTAGCCAAGCCCCACAACTTTGACATACTGGCACAACTTGCCGGTACTCCTGCCCGTTTGTCACTGTTTGAGCTACTTCATCTTTCCAAAGACACCCACGAAGCCTTCTGTGAAGCCTTGAAGGATGCTGAGTCCTTCATCAGTCAGGTCAAGCAGCCTGAGTATATCCCGACCATATGTGCGTACTGCCATTATGCGGATGAGGTCATCCCCAACATAACCTTCACCCAACAAGACATGCTGCTCAAGCACAACCGGCACAACAGGCCACTGTATTACACAGGATATGTGGGTTCCGTTAACGTGAAGCGAATTCAGATTGATCCAGGGTCTTCTCTTAGCATCATCCCTATGACTCTGCTGTCAATATTGGGGATCCCGATGTACCGTATGGCACCTTCCAACACTACAATCAGCAATTTTAATGCTAGAAAAAGTGAACCGCTAGACAAAATACAGCTGAAATGTCATATTGGTAACCTCCGAACCGAGGTGACTTGCTATGTCGTGGACGCCGACGTCAACTACAATCTCCTGCTCGGTCGCCCGTGGCTGCATGAGTACATGGTGGTGCCATCTACACTCCACCAATGTATGAAGTACGTGTCGACCAACGACATCATCCGGACAGAGTTCGCGGACATTGACCCTTTCAAGGGGGTCGAAGCCTACTTCACCGACGCTAGCTTATATAAGTCGCTCGATAAAGGGGAAGCCAACGATGCTGATGACGAAGCAGAAACAGCGGTAGAGCCGGACATGGAGCCAGAGATGATTCCCGACGCTCTTTTGAAGATTTGACTCAAAGGGAAACCGCCTCAGATGCTGCCTTCCATGACCATCAAGCTACCTGGAAAAGCACCGACTTCTCTAAGTAGAGCACCTACTGAAGCTCCCTTGAAAATACGGCTCAAAGGGAAACCTCCTCAAACGTCGGCTCCCCTTGTGGCAAAACTATAGGGGAAGGCACCTGTCATCGAAGGCGCAGTCGAGGCACCCCTGATGGTCTGTCTTAAAGGCAAGCCTCCACAATCATCCAAGCTGCAAGAGAAGGCCCACATAGCCCTCTCGGATCCCAAGGTCAAATCTGCGATGAAATCTCCCGAACCAGCCCCAGTGCTCACAGATGAAGAGTTAGGAGAGTACATATCTGCTGATATAGATGCACCTTCTCTTGATAATGTAATCTCGTAGGACAAAATCTCGTGTTTTATCAATAATAGATTGTCTTTCAATTATTCTAGTCTTCCACATTCGAATGCCATGTATACACTAGATAATGCTCTACGGTCGTTACAAACACAAATAATGACCGTCAATCATGTAAATCGAGTAGTCCCGTCCCAAGGAGTCTGTTTTATAGTCCTACCGCAAAATCGGGATGAAGAACCCATCATCTTCGGCAAAGTCGAGCGTCATCAAGACCTCCCACCACTCGAGCCAGAACCAGATACCGGCAGAATACAAGTCTATCGGTACACGGACAAGGTAAAGTACCTCATTCAAAAGATGGGTTACGACCTGAAAAGCAATAAAGGCCTGAACTACGGCAAAGGCCGACGTCTTCCCCTCCGGCTCCCAACACCTAAAGAAAAGTCGCAGGACTACTATCATCGTACTCGACGGAGGGTAGGCTATGTCACGCCGCCGGCTACTTCAGAGAGTTCGGAGACAGAAGAAATGGAACACTCTCATTCGTCCGAAGCATCAACTTGGGATTCCGATACCAGTATCGGCTCAGTCCTCAAAAAGGTGCTATCAATCAACATGGCATCTGCACAATCTCAAGAGAATGAAGGCGATGACCAAATGCCGAAATTCTTTGTGGAAGAACCCTGGGCTCAATGCCTAGGAGCACAGTGAGAGTCTCGTTTTGAATTACGTAAACCCCCTACCGAAGACGAGGTCGAACAAGTTGACCTTGGGGATGGATCTTCTTCCAAACCCATCTTCATTAGCAAGAGTCTAAAAGGAGAAGACCGGGAGTCTTTTGGTCCAATTGGCCAAAGAATATATCGACGTCTTCGCCTGGAGCTACGAAGATATGTCGGGACTTGATCCCCAGATCGCAATGCATAGACTTAACATCTTGTCTGATGCTAAGCCTGTAAAGCAACAACAACGACGTTTTCGTCCTGACATCATGAATGCTATCGATCAGGAGGTGGACAAACTCCTGAGCAGCGGGTTCATCCGTGAAGAGCAACATCCGGATTTGGTGGCCAATGTCATCCCTGTCACCAAGAAGAATAGGAAGATACGAGTCTGCATCGACTTCAGGGATCTCAATACTGCTTGCCCGAAGGACGAATTCCCGCTTCCAATAACTGACGTGATGATCGACAATACATGTGGCTTCGAACGTATGTCTTTTATGGATGGGTACTCGGGCTACAACCAAATCAAAATGTTCTCTGATGACGCAAAACACACTTCATTCAGGACTCTGAAGGGGGTTTTCTGCTACACAGTGATGCCCTTTGGCTTGAAGAACGCTGGTGCTACGTACCAACGAGCTATGAGTACCATCTTCTGTCAACATCTCCGCAAAACAGTTGAATGCTATGTTGATGATATCGCAGTCAAGAGCCGTCTCAAAGGTGATCACCTACAAGACCTAAAGACAGTCTTCGATCTCATGCGAGCGCATCAACTCAAGATGAACCCAACTAAATCCTTTCTTGGGGTTTCTAGCAAAAAGTTCTTGGGCTTCATTATCACGGCGAAAGGCATTCATGTCGATCCCGAGAAAACCAAAGACATCCTTGACATGGACCCTCCGAAGAACCTCCGAGAACTTCGAGGCCTGCAGGGGCGTCTAGCATACATTCGAAGGTTTATAGCAAACCTTTTCGGAAAATGCCAACCCTTCACCCAGCTCATAAAGAAGGGAGTCTCCTACGTCTGGACATAAGAATGCCAGAAAGCTTTCGATGATATCAAAGCTTACCTGACGAGCCCGCCAGTCCTGGTGGCACCCGTCGCAGGCAAACCATTTCTCCTCTACGTCCGTGCCATGGATCATTCTCTCGACACTTTATTGGCTCAGAACAACGATATAGGCTACGAGCAAGCTATCTACTACCGCAGTAGGACACTGATCGGGGTCGAACACCGGTACAACTCCGTTGAAAAGGAGTGTTTGGCTTTGGTGTTTGTCATCCAGAAGACTCGCCATTATGTTTCGGGCCAGACAATTCATGTCATCTCCTGAGTCAATCCACTCAGGGTTCTCATGACGAAGCCGGGATCTTTGAACTTCCGACTAGCTACATGGGCAATCTTGTTGACGTCGTACAACATGGTGTTTGTTCCACAAAAAACCGTCAAAGGTCAAGCTCTAGCCGACTTTTTAGCCGTGCACCCCATCCTAGAGTCCTCCAGGCTCTATGAAGACATCCTGGATGAGGTCCAAGAATCAAACGTCACCGAAGAAAACTCCGTCTGGCGGGTATTTGTCGATGGTGCTTCAAGAATAGGCCCCAAAGGCCAAATCATCGTCGGAGTGGGGGTGGTCTTAGTCTCTCCCGATCAGCTGGTCATCCAGCGTGCTTACTCCCTTTCGAAGCCATGCTCCAACAATGTTGTCGAGTACAACGCTCTCATCATGAGACTCCAGCTGGCGCAACAGCTGGGGTTGGATCATCTGGAAGCTTACGGCGACTCAAAACTCGTCGTTAATCAAATCTGAGGGCAGTACGAAGTTCGCCATAAAGATCTGGTTCCTTACCATGAAGCTGCATTAAATATTATTTCAACCTTAACCAAGTTCTTCATAGAACACGTACCTCGGTTATAAAATCTGGAGGCTGACGCTCTGGTCGGCCTCGCAGCTTCATTAGCAGCACCCCTCGGGACTCAACACTACGTCACGGTAGTTGGACGGGACTTGGTCTGTCCCAAAAACAATCTATGCACACAAATGGCCCATGCCATGACGACAAGTGCCGGTGTTAATGTCCGAGACTGGAGGTTCCCATTTATCGACTTTGCTGTCTATAGAATTCTTCCAGAAGACTCGAAAAAAGCTGTCTCGGTCAGAAGGCGTTCCTTTCGGTTTTAATATGATACAGCTACTAAAATGCTGTACCGACGTTCCTTCGATGGACTTCTCCTTCGATGTCTATCCAATAAAGAAGCAGCCGAAGCCCTTAGGGAAGCTCATGATGGGACATGCGGGGCTCATCAACCTGGCCCTAAGTTACAGGATCGACTGCAACGCATGGGTTACTATTGGCCAACCATAGCAGTCGACACCGTCGACTATGCTAAAAAATGCCATGCGTGCCAGCTTCACGCCGACTTTATCCATACACCATCGGAACCACTACATCCTACGGTCGCCTCCTGGCCCTTTGAAGCTTGGGGCATGGACATTGTAGGACCTATTACCCCCTCCTTTATCGAGGGGACACCGCTTCATCCTAGCCATCACCGACTACTTCTCCAAATGGGCAGAAGCAGTTCCGCTGACGGAAGTGACAAGCTCTAGGGTGATCAGCTTCATCAAGCATCATGTCATCTACCGTTTCGGGGTACCCTGCAGGATTATCCACGACAATGGTCCCCAGTTCATCAGCCATGTTTTCAGCAGATTCTGTGACAAGAACCGTATTCAGAACGTGGCATCAACCGTCTACAATCCGACAGCAAACGGATTGGCCGAGGCTTTTAACAAGACTATCATCAAGCTACTCAAAAAGGTCGTGTCATCCAACAAACGCGACTGGAACGAAAAGCTCGACGAATGACTTTGGGCCTACCGTACAACGGTACGGACTCCAACGGGTAACACCCCGTTCTCCTTAGTCTACGGGAGCGAAGTGGTACTGCCTCTCGAGATTCAGATACCCTCACTCCGTGTAGCGATCACAAACCAATTGACAGAAGAAGACAACCAGCGTAGTCGTCTGCGAGAATTGGAAGCACTGGACGAAAAACGTCTCCTAGCTCAGCAGCGCATTGAACTTTATCAAGCCCGTATATCACAGGCTTTCAACAAAAAGGTCAAGCAGAGGACTTTTCAAATAGGCGACCTGGTCCTGGCAGTCAGGAGGCCGATAGTGTTGACTCATAAAACACTAGAAAAGTTCAAGCCCAAGTGGGAGGGACCTTTCATCATAGAGACGGTATAGTCAAACGATGCTTACCATACTACAAAAAAAGTAAATTTTTGGGACAGCTAAAATCTGTGTTAAAAAGTGGGTAAATCGTCCTAAATTATTATTTGGGACGAATTTTAGGACGGATTTAAACAGTGCTATTAGGGTGGCGTGGCAAAAAGTTTTAGGACGAAAAAAGTCGTCCTAATTGTATTTTAGGGTCGAAAAAACTAACAGTCCCAAAAATGTCTGAATTATTATATTTTATGACGGATTATTAAACCGCTCCAAAATATAAGTATTTGTGATGAATAAAAACCTTCCTAAAAATTATGGACGGAGTCATAAAAGAATGTAGTCTATTTTTAGCACAAGCACTTTTCCGTCCCAAAAAAGTATTAACAATTGTGCTAATTATTATAAAATTATATTTTCATGTTCCACCTATAAAACATACAATTAAAATACATAAATAACAAAATCCATTTATAACTATATAAGTTCAATTACATATTGTAGTGTGACATTAGCAAAAAATAATCCTAAAGTACTTTACATCATTGAGCGTCTACAAAATGAACTAAAACATATTTTCATCATTAAACGTGTACAAAAAAGATTTACATCAGTAATCATCTCTCCCTTCATTTACAAAATGAATCCAAAACTCTTTACATCACTTAGCATCATCTTCCATCATTCGCGAAATGAACCCAAAATACGTTTGAAGGCAGACAGAGCAGAATCATTAATAACCTTTGGACGCTTGCCCGAACTCTCCTTCTCGCTTTCTTTTTCAGTTTTATCTCTCAACCACTTGCGCCGGTTTTTACTTAAAATAAACTTTCTCAATAGTTTCTGCATAGAGATGTAAGGCATATTTGTATATAAGTCCACAAATTACAGCAAAAATATGAATATAAATGACATCGTACATTTAGCAAAAATGTGTATAATAGCAGATTTATGGGCAATTATCTATGATATCAGAAATCGAAAGTTCAACTCATGGTTGTTCTAGTCACATGCTGAACTCAAACAAATTTCTTAAGGCATGGACTGGGCCAAGCCCTGGTTGTTCCAGTCACATGCTGAACTCAAACAGATTCCAGGAACCATGTACATGAAGAAAATCCAATAAAATAGACAATATTTGTCAATTGGAAAAGAACATCATCAATATTGCGGTGCACCTCAATTCTATAACAATAAGATATAAAAACGAAGCATGAAACAACTATCTTGATATGTGGTTGATTCACAAGGTTACCTTTATTATAGAGGTAAGCATCCGAGAGACCAATATATTTTCCAACCATCACAATTTTAACCTAGGAAGTATATAACTCATGAATAAGGGCATTTAAATCATTAGAACATAAATATAATGATTCAAAGAAATCTACAAGTACACCCAGTGTTTCATGCAAAGTGTCAGAGTTTATCCACATTACCATTTGTCGAACATGGGATGCTAAAGAACACTACATACAACAAAGAGCTATAAGAAATTAGCATTATCATACTATAAAAAAAATTGTTCAAACTAAAAAAGTGGAAAAGTGGAAATTATGTAAACAAAATGGCCGAATATTTTGAACTTTTCAACCTTGTTGAATTATTCCCAAATCCGAACTTGTGAGTATGCTGAACTTCACATAAATATTCTCCAGTACTATGATGCCTAAAAGTATCATCTTGCTCATGTATTAATCTTTCTTTTTGGAATTTTAATTGGAACTTCCAAGACATTTTCTTCACTAAGCAAGAATGCCTTTGTTATTTACGGCATTAGATTAACCGAACTTTTAAAGAAATGGAAGAAGTTATATATTGCTCTTAATTTTGGTAATTCCATACAGAGATATAAATGAAAACATAAATTTTTTAATGTTACAATAAAAAGCAAGAAAAAAACAAGCATAACACAAAGGATGAACATCTTCCGGTTTTAAGTCATTAGTTCCGTTGTTAAAAAATAATTATTAAGACCCCCCAAATTGTGGTACTTTAGCACTGGTTATACAATGTTTGCTCCATATTTGGAAATTTGATGGACAAAACCTAATAAGATCGACAAAAGCCTGAAGTCTGACCTACATTCATACAACACCAGAACATGATAAAATTGACAATGTTAAGCCCCTTCCATTCGCAACACTCAAACAAATAAATGACAGATGAAAGCCTAAAAACTAGGTATAACGTACAATATATATTTTGATTGAAAATAATGAATAAAAGCTGTATCTTCAAAGAAGCTAAAAGAACTTCAAAAAGTATAGGCAATATGTACAACATAAAGACCCTTGAAGCCATCATTAGCCACAATAATACGAACATCATTAGGTGCAAATGCAAACTGCCTTTTTTTTGAATTCTTTGCTTGACAACCTGACAGGTTTATGAGATTCGACTTGAACTTAACAAAATTTTGAACATTAAGCATGTTGAATAATATAAATTATATAATGGTCATCCCTCACAAACACTCTATATGTTTGGTGCAGTCGAAAGGATTTAACGTAGTATCATATTTATCGAGGTCCAATCTACCTGACACACATTTTAAGGAGATTTATACACACACACACAAATGCAAAATACATACACACATCGATGCATGAATTAGTCTCTTATTACAAAACCTGTGTGGAGATTTCTTTTTCCTTTTCTTATTAAAAAATTGTTATAAGTTGCAATCCATACAGGTACCTCAGCAGGACCTGCATACATGTATCCTCGATATATAAACTAGGTAGTATCTTAAGAATAACAAATACTGACAATGCCAATATTGAAGCACACAATATTCAAATGCAATTGCAAATTACACCATAATGGTATATATATATATATATTTTTTTTTATATATATAATATATATATATATATATATATATATATATATATATATATATATATATATATTTCATAGCCCACAATTAAAATCAAGAAGCCACTCAAAATCCACCATGCTCATTATTTGTCTAAAGTATGATACGAAAAACACCAAGATAATAAAGCATGTCGAAACTAAAAACACCAAGATGACAAATC
>JANAVB010024400.1:9340119-9392619 GCA_029216955.1 Iris pallida | reverse complement strand
TTAGATGCTACATGTTCAGCCTGGGCTCGCTCAGCATCTAACAAGAGTTGGGCTCGCTGGTCTTCAAGGAGGCGGATCTTGGCAGTGACCTCCGCTATGCTAGATTCCAATGAGGCCCGTAACTCTACATTTTCTTACATGAATTGAGATAGCCTCTCCACCGCAGCCTCAACTTCGGCCACCTCACGGTCCCAGACAGCTACCGTAGCCTGATATGACGACTCAACTTCAGCTATCAATTTCTCCTTTTCTGCTTCTATCAGAGCAGAAAAGTCATTTCGCCGGATACTCTGAAGCTCGAAAAGAAGCTGGTCGAGCTCGGCCACCGACGTCTCCAGAATCTCGGCCATATGATCGTGGCCCTGGTGGAAACGTATCAGACAAATATAAGGGAGCGCCATGTCTTTAGCCGTCGCGAAACTCCTATTTGCATTCATCACTGTCGATACACCTCTCTGTAGCATCTTGTACACTGCCTCAACAACAAACTTTACATACTCGTTCACGTCTGCCAACACCTGAGGCGTCATAGCAGGAGTTGGAGGAGCTACTCTGGACAGCGGACCAGAAGAAGACCCACCGACCTCAATCTACGAGGCTGGAACCTCAACCTCAGCAGACCCTCCCTCGCCAGGAAGAACTTTATCGCTAGCCCGAGGAGCCAAGACGACGGAAGGAGCTGAATGGGGTGTCGATATCGTCCCCCAAGTAGGAGGAACAACAGAGGGTTCTTGCACCAGCAAACCCTTACCATTTTTAAGACCACCGACGTCTGGAGTGCTATCTGTAGCTAGCACAGGGCCTTCCCCCTCCGTTAAGACAGCAGGATCAGCACTTGGTTCCTGACTCAGCATTTCTTTTGGAGTCGGGCTCGGCAGACGAGTCTCGCCTCCCTCATCGAATCCCTCTACAGGAGTGGAATCTACCTCCTGGGCGACAGCCAGCTCGGCTTCCACGGATGGGTCTGGGGTGGGCTCGGTAACGGCATAGCCGGCCTTCTTTTATCATGACGAGGAGAATATTCAACCCTCTCCTCTGTTACAACCACGTCTACGGCCCCTACTACAGGCTAAGAGATTTTTGGAGGAACGTCATCAGAAGAAGATGAACTCCATTCCTCTTCCTTCTCTGGAGGCACAACTTCTGCCGGGACCTCGACATTAGAGACCCCCACGGCAGTTTATACTACATCGGGAACAGCTGCACCTCCAGCTTCCCATTCAACACAATCTAGAGACACCAAAGTTTCTACAGAAGCGATATCATCAAGATTCTCCTCCACGGGAGACGCTACAATCGGCAGAATGGGCTCATCAGATGAGCCCGCCACCGACTTCGGTCTGCTGGCACTCGGTTTCGAAGCTCGGGGTTTCTTCTTCAGTGTCTCCTATAAAAAGAAGACATATGTCACAAGAATATTAAGATGAACCAGACTATGTAGGACGTCCTTACCTCTACAGGAGCTGATTCTATTGATACTGCTGGTGGCACTCCTTTCTTTTGCCTCTTCGGTATAAAAGAACCAGCCTCCGTGTCAGCACGTCTCTTCGGGTGATTGGCCGAAGGCTCTGCCGGAGTACCCCCTGTGGATACGGCAGGGGTTCCTCGGTAACCAACCTCTGGCGGGCGATATGATCGAGCCTTCACCAACATGTTCCCAGTCGCCTCCAACTGGGTGCCGACGATGAATCTGGTCTCCCTTTCATATCCAGGGGATACAGCATTCATCGCACAATAAAATTTGGCGATAGAGAAAAGAATCGACGGCCGTGGATTCAGAACTGGCATGGTAAAGCGAGCTCCGGTGCATCCGACATTGTAGTAATGCCAAGCTTGTGCCCCATCCAGCAGACTCCCAACATACCCCAGGCTAGTACTGGGGTTCCCCAACATCAATTGAGCATAGCCGAATTGACGTGCAAAACGGTTCGGTAAGTACGGCTCCAAGTAACATTGGTTCTTATTCCGGTACACCAAATAGGATGGCCGAATACTTTGCAACCAACGGAATCCCCACGGAGGAAGGGTTGTTGCGTCCTCACCCGAATTAGCTAGATCTTCATTTGCTTCAAAGACGGTAAAAATGGGACCGATTTTCGTAATCTCCTATCCCTGAAGATAGGATTAAACTTTCCTACAAACAGGGATGCCAGTATGCAGCCACTTCCTCTGATAGAAGCGTCGAAGGAATGCGTCTCCGGCCACGTGATCTTCTTCCTGGCCCGGACTCATCACATTGGGATGGTGTAAAATCAACCACCCCATCAGATAATGGAACGGCAGCTCAGCACGAGGAAAGTTGTCATTTTTTCCTCGTTCATGAATGACGTCACCCGCGAACTCTCGTAAGCCTCGTAGCAGGTTACACACCATCGCGGGGAGTAGAGCCAAGCGATGGCCAAAGACCAACTTCACAGCTGGCAAGATTAGGTTCCGGGTTACTCTCTCCACAGAGCCTGACCCTCCCGAAAAGACGTAATCCCGGAGCCAAATCATCAGATAAGCAGCCAACACTGCTTTGGACGATATCCGATGAGTAAGGTGCCAGAAGCAGCTATAGGAACGCTCGTCCGACTCCCGGTCCTAGTTTTCCTGGGGACTCTTCTCATTTAGCCTGCTCATTTCAGAGAGCACCTCTTTACTGGAGAGAGCTGGCGGAGTTGTGAACCGAGAGGGATCCTCCTTGTCTAGCTCAAAGACATAATCCCTCCAAGCGGTCACATGGGGCTACGCCCCGCCCTTATCCTTCTTCTGCAGATAACAATGATGACTCGCCACTTCTTTGAAGACAACCATCATCTTCTCTTCTTTGTCCCCCAGGACCTGAAACTCCTCGTTGGTCAGGAAATACTCCTCATATGGCTCCGATCCCTAAGGAAG
Source organism: Iris pallida (assembly GCA_029216955.1). Taxonomy (NCBI): domain Eukaryota; kingdom Viridiplantae; phylum Streptophyta; class Magnoliopsida; order Asparagales; family Iridaceae; genus Iris; species Iris pallida. The sequence goes on along the minus strand of JANAVB010024400.1, from coordinate 9,389,739 downwards.
CCTCGATACCTCATACATTTCATGAAGTGCAAGTCCTAGTTCCCCCACCAGAGTGAAGAAGGTCCCGATCTGGGTATTAAACATCTCCAAGAGCGCAAGGAACATATGTCTGCTGATGTCAACGCCCGCCTGGGTGGCACGGATAGCGGCCATCAGCCCAATCTCCCTGAGTTCGGTTCGAAACTCTGTCAGAACCTAGAGTCAGCTTGTCCCACTTGGATATATAATGACACTGACCCTCTACCCGAAATTCACCCTTCGGGTACGATCGCTTCGACGACAGCATACGATTAACGAAAGTCGAAGCACTAAAGGCAAAGATGTCGACAGGGACGTCACTATAAATACTCCTAGGACGTAGAGTTCGCCAGGTGAAAGAAGGACCAGCTCGTGTAGCAACCAAAGTATCCCTCTGGTCCGAGGTATTATCGATCCTGATGGTGCCCGCCACCGCTCCCCCTTGAGACGGGTTAGCTCCCATGTCATCCTCCTCTTGGAAGCAAGACGACAGAAAGCTGTCAGAGGCCACTGACGCTCGAGATACTTCATGAACATGTGCACCCCTTTGGCCGAGAAGAACCAATCTTCTTTGATCCGCAACACCTTCGCTTCAGTAGAAGTGAGGCGATCCCCAAACAGGAACTCAGGCTTTAGGAAAGTCTCATTTCCAGGAACTACAGATTGTAAACTGCCACTCTCTATCATCCGCTGGAGGAACACATACTGCTGCTCCTTGATTTGGGTCATTCTCTCGGGAGACTGATCCAGCATGATGGCAGCTTGGGCAGGATTTATTACCTTCTCGTTATAGTCAACTCCCATATGACAGAGAGCAGCATCTAGAAGTACTTCGTTCAAAAGTGGGACGGTCATCGAAACTGGCGGTCAGGGAAAGAAGACAAGGACTCAGATATATTAAAATAATAAAAATATATATTTGAGCCGAGTTCTCATCAGAAGCGCACACACTGAACCAAGGCTCAGGCGCATATGAAAAGAAGCTTCAGCGCATCATCAGGACTCGAAGTCCATGCACGTCAGCAAGATGCTTCAGCGCATCATCAGGACTCGAAGTCCATGTGCGTCAGCAAGAAGCTTCAGCACATCATCAGGACTCGAAGTCCATGCACGTCAGCGAGAAGCTTTAGCGCATCATCAGGACTCGAAGTCCATTCGCGTCAGCAAGAAGCTTCAGCGCATCAACAGGACCCAAAGTCCATACGCGTCAGCAAAAAGCTTTAGCACATCATCAGGACTCCAGGTCCATGCGCGTCAGCGTGTGCAAGTTCTAAAAGAAGATTTTGTGTTTCTCAAGTTCAGAATGCAACGAAAAAGAATAACAAAAATCCACCAATCACTGCTGGCCGAACGTCGACGGGCGTCCTGGGGACAGCATCAACAGAAGCCTCTGCAGGCTCTTTTCCTTTGCTTCGCCCTCGACCAGTACTACCGCGGGGAGTTTTGGGAGCCATTCCTCGAAAAGGACTAAAGGTTCTCAAAGAAGAAGGAGAAAAGAACTCTGAGGGGGAAGAAAGCTTTGGCAAAAAGTAGAAGACTCTCTCTCTCTCTCTACCAGATGCCTATTTATAGGCTTGGGTGACGTCAGCCGCCGCTTAGGGTTCTGCGAAGTGATAATTGCGGATAAACCAAAAGATCATCATTAATCTTTCCATTTATTCTAAAGCGTTATCATTTGGCATTTAAAACTGAGAGGAGCATGCGCCTCATCTTTCGGAGTAATCATGCGCCCCAGTGAAGACACCACCATGCTTCTTATTCAAAGTATTCCAAAACTTGACAAAAAGTTTTGAAAACTTTGAAGGGGGTCTTGCAGAAGCATAGAATTTCAGGCACATCCATAGGCCAGAATTCCTATGCGCCTAATATTACATGCGCCAGGGAGCTCAGATGAAGTACTTGGTACAGCAAACAGCAAAAGCATAGACATCAAAAGAAGATTTTTATTTTTATATAAAAATCTATTACATGTCTAAAGAAAGATTTTACAAAGAAGAATTTCTACAAAAAGAAAAGATCCTAAAACCCCAGCCAGGCGCATCATCCGTCCGGCGCATTTCTTCAGCGTCTCAGTCAGGCGCATTCTTTAGCGTCTCAGTCAGGCGCATTCTTCAGCGTCTCAGTCAGGCGCATCATCTCAGCCTATGCGCTCCACTTTGATCCGATCACTTGCTTCGGCAAAAGGAGCAGCTTTGGGCAGAACCAGATTGGGCAGCCAACCCCACTCTAGCAGGAGGAAGAGCTCTCCAAAGTCCAAGGAAGATGGGGGCACCACAATTCTGATCTACGGCTCTTCCAGCATAACGGAGATGGGGCTCGAGCATCCCAATCTTTGGATGCAACAGGCACCTTCCGCCCGCCTCAGAAGCCCGCGACCCCGACTTTTGGATGTAACAGTCACCTTTGAGTACGTGAATGAAGACAAATTGTCGCATCTTCACCCTCGGGAGCGTCTTGTCAACAGAATGCACTCGAGCAAGGAAGTTTATCTCCATTCAGGAAGACGAGAGAACGAGAAGCAAACTCTCTCATTGCTGCTATTTATAGGCTGGGTAAATCAAACCCATGCGCCAAGTGGCAGGCTCTCTGAATCTCGTGCAATGAATTTACATTTATGGTGATGAACCTGACCCTTCGAATTCGGCCAAGTCAAAACGGCTATTTGAAGCACTCGAAGAACTCAACAGTCGGACCAATGAAGATGCGTCATGCAAACGGATGCGCCGATCAGACCGTGCATCATACATATACGCCTATTTGTACCAACCACCTCATAAGGATGTGCCCCACGCGTCCCCATGCGCCTAGTGGAACGCAGATCAATGCATCCACTCAAAATCCCATCACCCGTCAAGGAACATTAAATATTGTAGTCTGACACGACAGCAGCCATGCCTCGAGGACAGAGCAGCAAGAAAATGAAGCACTTCTGACGTCAGCCTCATCATTACTCTCCTCTGGCGGTTACAAGCTACGTGGCCACCCAACCATTCACATGCGCCTCCACAGCCATACGTCCAAATCTCTGCATGCGCTTCAAGATCCATGCGCCTCAGACCTTCCTCTGATCCCTAAAGACAGAGGTCAAGTTGCTACTGAAGCCTCGCATGTGCCTCAAAAGCCATGCGCCCAGACTGGTTCGTAACTCCTGAAGGTTGCGAGCCAAAGTCTTCTCATGCGTCCAATCCCAGGCGCATCCTATCAAATTACTCTCCACCAAATTCGAGATCTTTGAGCTATGAACATGTGCCACGTGTCCTTCGACTCAATTCAGCCTAGAAAGGGGTGCTAATCACCCAAGATCTCAGCAACTGAAAGATCCTCTCCCCTGCTACGTGCCAGTCCACAAAAGCAGCATGAAGGATTCAACCCATAAATGATGGTACATCATCCATGCGCCCCCCACAGCTCTAACCACGTGGCATCCTCACGTACAGGCGTATCCTACATATGCGCGCATGAGCAGCCCAACCTGCTGCTTATAAATAGAGAGATCATCTCCTTCTTTCACACACACAGAGGGACAGACATATACAAAGACGCACAGTCAAAGACAGCCACAACCAGAGCATCAGAGTTCACTCACATAGATCGAAAGAGAAACTCAACGTCTTCTTCCTCTCCGCAAGCTCCAGCACCCAGAGCAACTCAGACCTTCAGAGAACCGAAAACCGTTGTCAGATCGTCAACTGAGTCAATGCATTACCACTCGCTCCATCGACACAGGACCCAGCTATAAAAAAAGTGTACTCCTAGGACTATATCTAAGTCCTACATTGTAACATTATTCTGTTTGTAATTAAAATTGCAATCAAAAGATTTTAATAACAAACAAACACAAAACCCCAACCATAATTGCACACTCCTCTAATTCGAATATCAGCCTCACACCATATCGACTACTCACAAAAAAATAGTAACCAATCCAGCAGAACTCAGAACATAAATGAAGACTTTTAATGTGCAACAAATAGCTCTCTCAATCCCACAATGAACACAAAGCTATACTAAAAAATTATACAAACTGAAGAGCAATAAATCCAAAATAGGAGATTATACATAGATGATAACAATTCAAATTTGGATAAGACCCGCCCCTTGCTAGTCCCTCCTGAGGTTTGTAAAACAAGACTTGGAGAAATATTTACAAAACCAAAATGAATGGTGACATATATAACTGAATTGAAAATCAACAACTGAAAAGAAATTTGATAATGTAAATCCCGATCTCCTGCAAACGATCCCAACTACTCGACACGACCCATGCTTAGACATGGCTACACATAGATACCTATGACCCGGTCCTGTCCAACACAATCCACTCAAAAAGCCAGCAACAAAAATACTCTATAATACCAGTACAAGTAGATACCTGAAGAAAAGGATTCGTACAGAAAAGAGACACGTTCCGAGAAGTCGAATACGATCCCCGAACCCAGCAGTGCTGAAGAATTCCCAATGAACAGATCTTGTTGTTCTACTGGACAGATTCAACGTCCCCGATCTTATTCTTTGATCGAAAATTCAAAGAAAATAACACAACTAATTACTAAAAAAAACATAACTATTATTAAACCGAAATTGAAATCTAGAATCACTCACCAAAACCCAGTATTTGTCGAAAACTATGGTCGTTTGCTCTGATTTGACAGAAGTTTACGATCACGAGAGAGAAGCTAGATCGGGACAAAAAAATGCTAGCTGCTCGATCGATTCTGACAGAAACTGTTACGAAAAATTGTTCGATACCAAGAATAGAGCATTTTAGGACGAAACGCACATTCAAGAGTTCGGATAGATCAAGAACAAGAAACGAGACTTACCGAGTCTCAACCGATCAGCATCTACGCCGAAGCGTTCGTCGAGCCATCGGAACCGTCGGTCTGTGGGGAAATGTGGAGAGCTTTGCCGATCTCGGTGGCTCCCCTCTGCTGACGACGGTGGTGGTCGTCGTTGCCGGAGTGAATCGGTCGATCGCCGCTGGTTGAGTCGCGTGCATCGTGAGCGCTGCCGTACTAGCGGCGTTGTCGAGGAGTGCTCCTCCTTCTAGTCGCCGGAGGAGGAGCAACCGTCGGAGTCGTCGGAGGAATGAACCCCGCCGTCGCGTCGATGCTGGATTTCCTTTGAAGTTAGGGTTAGGGAAATTTTTGGGGGAAATGATAAAAGGAAAGGGGCTCTGCTGTGGAAGAGTTTGGGGAGGTCGGCTCTCCACAAATTCTAGGGTTAGGGTTGGTTTCGAAATTGGAAGAGGAGAAGGTAGAGAGCTCGAGCTCTCTGTTCTTAATCCGAGAATTGAGAAGGGAGAGAGAGAGGTGAGAAATTTAAGGGAATGGTTAGATAATATATAATGAATGTGAAATTTCACATATCCCTCCACTGAAATGACAAATTACACATAAGTCCCTCCCCTTTCATAAATTGCGAGAAATACAAAAATTCAGTTAGAAAAGTTGGTTACAAGTTGTTTGAATCTTTAGGAAAGGGAAAAGAAATGGAGGGAAAATTTTGGGAAACTAATTTGCTGTTCTCTCATGCGTGAGAAAGAATTTGAATTTCAAATAATGTTTTGTTAGAACATTAGCTTAACATAAAGAAGAAATAAATCGTAATAATTAATAGCCAATAAAATTCTTTCAAAAAATTAAAAAGGAACTAACCACAAAATAAACTAAAATAATTATTTTTTTAAAATACCCAAAAATTACCAAAATTTAATAATTCTGGGAAAGCGGGGTTACAAATCTACCCCTTTAGAAAAATTTTGTCCTCGAAATTTTAGGGCACGATAAGGTAATTAGATACAATATTTGAAATTGGCACGATTTAAAGTGGAATGAAATAATGGTCACAGAAATCATGATCACAGAATAATAGTCTCAATAGTATCCGATAATCTTGTATACCTGGAGTCACTTTCCCTACAGTTCCTACCCCGCCAGTGTGCATCTGGCTGCAGTGAACCTTAAGTTCCATTGTCTCGATAATACTAGATTACCACAATACTTTATCAACTTTATCCGGTATGGAATAAATTTAGGACTTAGCTTCGATAATATCTGAGAACCTGAGAATACCCACAATTACTTTGACTTAGAGCCCCTGCCTCGCCAGTGTACAGCTAGCTGCAGTGGACTCACGGCCTCCATAATCCAGGTCATAGTAGGTCATCAAATATTTTCTCAACTTCATCTAGAAATTTCAAGGAAGATTATGAAAGTTCTAAATAGTATTTGTTCTTTAGAAACAATTTCTTATTGGATATCAAGAGACAATCAAAAGTCGACCTCCTTCTCAACTGCCTAAGCGGTCTTAAGAATGCTCAAGTAAGTAGTCGCCTGGCTGATCGCCACTGCGTGCCATAGCTCTCTGGTGAGGCCTTTCTTAAACCTCCAAGCCCTCTCCTCTGACGTGCCGACTAGGTTCTCTGTGAACCTGCTGGGTCAGGTGAACTCTGATGTGTACTCCGTCACTGTCATGGTCCCCTGCTGCAGTGCCTCGAACTGCATCTGAAGCTCATCCCGCTCCACATCGGGGAAAAACTTCTCCTTGAACAGAGTTTTAAAATCTGTCCAAGAAACCTGAGGCTCAGCTAACTGGGGGTCCTCCCGGTACCAAGCTCTAGCCAAATCAAAGAGTCGCATGCTCACCACCTCCACCTTCAGGTCATCCGAGATCCGTGCCATCTTCAGCGTCCTCTCCGTATTTTCCAACCACTCATCAGCATAAACAATCCCCTCGTGGCCCCAAAAATCTATCGGGCAGAGGTTCTGGTAATCCTTGGCAGTCCCTGGTCTTGGTGCTCATGGTGCTGGAGGAGCTACTGGTGCTAGTGGAGCCGACTCTTGGGTCCTGAGGGCATCCATGACCGTAGCTCGAAACTGCACAGCCTGATGGTTCTGTGCCTCCAGGAACTGCTGGAACATGGCCATCACCTGGGTGCCATCGAACATCATCGTCGGAGGCAGCAAAGGAAACTGAGGGGGTGGTGGTGAGCTGCCCCACCGGTACATCAACTGTGGTCTGATCCGAAGCTCCTGTAGCTCCGGGCTGATCTGCGGTCTTCTTGGTGGTAACCATCCTTAAATAGAAAAAAAAACTCGTTGATTGCTAAGCCCTATAAAATAGTCAACCTCCTATAATATATTGAGTATAAACAATCTCTATATTCAATAACTATAACCATTTCCCACGGATCCTATGCCGTGATGAGTTTTTCTTAGTCTAACAGGTTTCTCAATAGCACTCTATAGCCTAAGTGCCATTAGGACAGACCTGCATGGGCCACCACTAAAAATATGTCATGACCCGCTCCCGAATAATCGGACACAAGTCGGACACGCCCAGCCTTCGTCGATGGACACGATGAAGTAAGCTGTACAGTTCTAAGGAAAACTCTAAGATACAAGATACATAAAACAACACAGCTTCTATACACGTTCCTAGAAAAGATCTCCACAATCTATCAAGTCAATACAACATCATCCGGAGACAAATCCGATAACCAGAATAAATTTATACAATCCTGAATCCTCAATGTAATATACATGATACAACTCTAATAAACTAGAAAATGATCTAATCTAGGGTACTGCAACTCTAAGTCCATCCTGAAACACAACTCCACTATCTTCGGGATCTGGCCCAAGGTGGTACAACATCATCAAGAAGACCTGCAACGTATCCTGTCAGGAAAAGAGCAAAGTATAACCCCGACAAGAAGCACTAAACAATGTAAACTGAAATGCATAAAAAGAGTCACAATATAAACTATGGTACAAGACAGGAATATGAAACTGTAGTACATGAAAAACGATGAACTATAGTACCAGATCCTGAACAATGAACTAGACTATCAGTATAATATGCAAGTAAAATAACTATCAGAGTATGTGACCGGCTGGAGAAACAATGAACAAGAGTACATGAATAATGGTACGGCTTAGAGTCCCACGTGCACGATGTGAGACCTAAGCTATTAGTCAATGCCTAGCTAAAATAGGATTGGTCACATATCTGTAGTATTTCCCCACCCCAATGTACAAGTAAGAACAATGAACGATGAACAATGAACGATGAACGGTGAATAATGAACAATCGTGTGTACAACGTGTCAAATATGAGAACATGATGCAAGACAGAAATACAGAGTAAAAAGATCGAGTCGGTGTACTTGTCTTGCTCTTCAAACCAATGAGTCTCAACTGTCCACCTAGAATTTGGTATAAGTTGGTTAGGATTAAATAATGACAATCATCTCACTTAAATATTGCTAACTATATCCATAACTAGCTAATGAAAATATACTTAACTAACAATATTTTAGAAAATAATTAGCCTTGATAAAATAAATACTAATAAACTACTTAACTATGTTCTAACCAAAATCGTTTAAAAAATATTTGAAAACTAACTATTTTACAAAATATTGATATTAGATTTATTCAAATATTAGCTAACTTTATACAAATAATACTAGCAATATATATAAAAGATTTATAGCAAAATAGTTAGATCGTAACATTAGCAATCATTTGCAAAATTCTTTAAACTTTATATAAATTTAACAAGAGCCATTTAGAAGGTGAACATATACAATCTAGCTATGAAAATGATTCTTACAATAATATGTGTGTGTATATATATATATATATATATATAAAATATATATATATATATATATATATATATATATATATATATATATATATAACAAGAAGGATATTAATAATGTTAAGGATGATAACAAAATAATAACTATATAACCAATCGAACATCACAGCCCAAATATTATATTATAACCTTCCTAAACCAGCCTGCACAGCCCAACCTATGTCCTGGCCCAACATTGAAACCTAACATTTAAACCAACTCTAAGCTAATGGTCAGAGACATTAACCAATTATCCAACAATCACATAGACCAAATATATAATGCACACCAATTATCCAAGAATCACATAGACCAAATATGCACATACGAATTTAATGCACACCAATTATCCAAGAATCATATAGACCAAACCAAATTAATATAAAATAGACATCAATTATCCTGAAGAGTAACCTAATATCCGTCGTTATAATCCGATCATAGCACAAATATTCCAAAATTCCCACAAATATTCTAAAATTTCCACAAATATTCCAAAATTCCAAAACACATAGGAAAATTGACTTTGGCCTCAGCAAAGACCGCAAGTCAGACGATGAATCCTCACAGCCAGGGATCATAGTTGCGTTGAGGCATGTACCATTCTATTAGCCACTTTGCATACGAAGGCTCAATCTGGTTGAGGTCTTCTGTAGGGACAGGAGGGTCGGTCCCGATGCTACTACTCTCTGACGGTGGCTCCTCCTTAACTTCAACCTTGGGAGCAATCTCTTCCCTGATGGTCATCGGTTCTTCCTTGACCTCGACCTTTGGTAACACCTCCTCCTTAACAGTCACCGGCTCTTGTTTGACGACGGGGACTTCCTCCGTGTCGACCTCTAAGGGTTTCTTGCCTCGGCCCCTTCCTCGACTAGCAGCACCACCTCGGCGAGTCCTAGGAGCCATCTCTCTGACAACAGAAATTTTCATATAGGGTAAAGAAATTTACTCAAATTATAAAAGTTGTGACGTTGGTTTTTTGCATTCAACATTATTAGAGGGAGCAGCACTGAAAAAGTTGTGACGTTGGTAGCATGAGAGAGTAAAAATCTGTATCACAAGACTAACAGAATTACTATGTAATTATGTACTCACCAATAACCGGATGTAACTGGAGTCGTTGGGCCTATCGTGCAGTAATTGGTGGATCCGCTGGTATAGGCCGGATGTACTTAGTATCTAGTGTATCAGATTAGTATCGGTCTATCGGTTTGGTATAGGACGTATTAGATTGGTATTGGCCTTAACAAATTGGTATCGTCATATCCGATATGTACATGTATCGGCCGTATAGCTAGGATTCATATTGGCCTTATCGATTTGGTATCGGTCATATCCGATAGGTATCGGCCGTGTTGGATTAGTATAGACCATTTCAGATTAGTATCGTGAAAGGTTTAGTAATAACTGTACTTGGATTTCTCTCTTCTCGAGCTAGAATACCATTGCAAGAGAGTCACCAGATCGTGATTAGCCAGTTACAGTAACATACATGCTTCCTTTTCCATCAGGAAAAGCGAAATTGAAAAGGAAGTATGTATGTTCTGTAACTGGCCAGCTACGCTCTCGTGACTCTCTTGCAATGGTAATCTAGCTCTAGAAGAGAGAAATTCAAGTACAGTTGTTACTAAACCTTCTACGATACTAATCCGAAATGGTCTATACTAATCCAACACGGCCGATACCTATCGGATATGACCGATACCAAATCGATAAGGCCAATATGAATCCTAGCTATACGGACGATACATATCGGATAGGACGATACCAATTCGCTAAGACCAATACCAACCGATACGGCCCATACCAAAATGATAGATCGATACTAATCCGATACAGTCAATACTTATAAGTACCTACGGTCCAGGAGGTTGATCCGCTAGTACATCCATGTACGATCAACAAAGTAACGATCCATTTCAATTTAGATGTGAAAATCTGTATCGTAAGACAAACTAAACATAATCAGTTCTATTTCACATGATTAATTGCCAAGTATAGGAACGAATGGCTCAGAACACAACCCAAAATTCATTCTAGCATACATTAGTGTGAATCATCTATGTTCTGTACATATGGTGTAGTATAAGTTCTTATCGTATCTAGTATCTGAAGAATGTAACAGAATCAAGATGAACTCACATAATGTAATACTAAGACATCATCTACTACTATATAAGATATAGTGATAGGTTGTCGTATCATCATTGCCGAAGGATGAGGGTCGGAGGACAAATACCGCCCGAGTGAGCCAAAGGCATGCAGCCACTTCCCTCCCTCCATTCACCCTCTCCCTCTCTCATGCTATCAACGTCACAACTTTTCCAGTGCTGCTCCCTCTAATGATGATGAACGCAAAAGTCAAAGACCCCCCTCTCCTTTCTCACTCTTCACAGTTCTCTTCACGGTTCTCACAACAGAAAGGATCAGTGCTTTCTAGTTCTCTTCCATCCTTCAATTCCTCCGTTCTGATCAAGCATCTTCCTTCTCCTCTCCTCCACCATGGCTCTGGCCCATCTGCTCCTCCCTACTTCCCTTCTTCTTATTTGACTCTTTCAGCCACATATGATATCCACCTCAAGTGTAGAGTCGGGGGAGAAGAAGTGGGCAAAAAGAGGAGGGGGAAGCAGCACAGCCGACGGCATGACCCGGAGGAAGTACAGAGGTTTTCTTCAACATCCGTAGGAGAACTATAAGGATATATCTTTTCACAACATATCACCTTGTCAAAGACCCTTAATGTGACAACCATGTTACCGCGGTGTCGAAAAACTAACATGTCATAATTTTCTAAGCCGTGTGTTTTGACATAATCCTCCAAACTCTTTCCTGCTATATAGTAATGCAAGATTACTATATAGGAGGAAAGAGTTGGGAGGATTATGTCAAAACATACGGCTTAAAAAATTATGATATGTTAGTATTCCGACACCACGGTAACATGATATTCACATTAAGGGTCTTTGACAAGGTGACATATTGTGAAAAGATATATCCTTATAGTTCTCCTACGGATGTTGAAGAAAATATCTGTACTTCCTCCGGGTCATGCCGCCGGCTGTGCTACTTTCCCCTCCTCTTCCTGTCCACTTTTTCTCCCCCGACTCTACACTTGAGGTGGATATCATATGTGGTTGAGAGAGTCAAATAAGAAGAAGGAAAGTAGGGAGGAGCAGATGGGTCCAGAGCCATGGTGAAGGAGAGAAGAAGGAAGATGCTTGATCAGAACGGATGGCTCAGAACACAACCCAAAATTCATTCTAGCATACATTAGTTTGAATCATCTATGTTCTGTACATATGGTGTAGTATATGTTCTTATCGTATCTAGTATCTGAAGGATATAACAGAATCAAGATAAACTCATATAATGTAATACTAAAACATCATCTACTACTATATAAGATATAGTGATAGGTTGTCGTATCATCGTTGCCGAGGGATGAGGGTCGGAGGACAGTCAACTTTATCTACGGCGACATGGTTTCTGCCTCGCCAGTCGAAGGATGTCGACTTGAGCTCCGGGGCAAAGTTTTGGCTCAGAGCAAGAATCTGTTGACGGAGCACATCCACCATGCTGTTAGAAAAAAATAGTAACGGTGAGAGACCCATCTGAGTAGGACGTATACTCTAATAATATTTCCTCCAACACTCAATCCTACTACTGATATCATTCTTGTAAAGGTGATCTCTCAGAATATACGTCCTACTCAGATGGATCTCTCAGAGTATCCTATCTGGTTGGTTGTCGTATCATCATTGCCGAGGGATGAGGGTCGGAGGACAGTCAACTTTATCTACGGCTACATAGTTTCTGCCTCGCCAGTCGAATGGCTGTAGGGACTATGTCCTGATCACTATGTCGTACCGTAAATTAATGCAAATAGAGCTGGAAAAATTTGTCGCTAACTGGTCACTAGTCTGTCGCTAACTGAGATTGCCATATCATCATTTTCTGCCTTCATTCCTCACTCTCTAAAGCACATATACACATATGTATATCACAGTTAGATGTATAGATATATACATCTATATAGAAGCACACAACTGATACACTCTAAGGGTTGGTTTTCCAGGAAAAATTTCACTTATTCAGTGACTTTGGTGAAGCGAATGTCCCAAGGATATTCTTAACAAAGAAGGCAGATGAAGAACTCGCACTGTCCTTGAGACAGTAAACATATACACCATGAACCCAAATCCCATATTCACATTTACTAATCCAAACACCACCAAACTAATGGATAACACCCAATATGGATAACACATTATTTAGCCAATATATAAACTCAGATGAATTTGAGAAGCAAAGCCCCCCGTCGCCCCCGACCAAAGCCCGCCGCCCCAAGCCCGGCACCCAGCCCCCGACGTCCCCGCCCCAAGCCAAGATCAAACTATTATCGGCAGTATGGCACATATAGCGTGAGCGAAATAGAAGAGTTTTTGAAGGCATATCCATGACTATTCATGGGATTTTAAATAATATTGATACGGATGTTAACCTCATGGGAGGATAACAGCATGTAGTGCTTATAGCTTGTAGTGTATTGCTATGGGTTGTAACCAGTAGTCTTTTTGTTTTTTGAATAAAAGTACCCTTTTCTTCAATATATATATATATATATATATTTAGACTTGTAAAAAAATCTTCAGGATTTGAGCAAAGTAGTTCGGTTGCATATATATATATGAAGAGTGCTTATGGCTGTACGTCGATTGCATATATATATGTGTGACAGTTCAATAGAAGAGCAGGGAATGGACTCCTGCTAAGTCCATTGTAACCTGGGCAAGAACACCGTTGGGCCAATATTAGGGTTCATAGTTTAAATGTGTGCTTATGGCTGTGCATGGCAGTGAGCAAAAAACAAAAGACAGGAATAAAGGAACTGTGACCTAAGTTTGAATAAATTTTAGAGACCACATGAAATCGGAAGTGAGCCTTAGCCACTTGACCCCCGCAACCCCGCCACCCACAACCCCCCACCCACCGCAGCCCCCCGCCGTCCAGCCCCCGACGCCCCCGCCCCAAGCCCACCGCCCAGCCCCCGACGCCCCCGCCCCAAGCCCGCCGCCCAGCCCCCGACGCCCCCGCCCCAAGCCCGTCGCCCAGCCCCCGACGCCCCCGCCCCAAGCCTGCCGCCCCCCGCAGCCCCGCCATCCACAACCCTCCGCCAACCGCCGCCCCCCCCGCCGCCCAGTCCAAGACGCCCCCGCCCCAAGCCCGTCGCCCCCGCTGCCCCTACGACACCGCGAGAGAGAGAGAGAGAGAGGGGGGATTACCTTCGGGAGAGAGAGAAGAGAGGACGCCGACGCCGATCACCGAAGCCGCGGGAGAGAGAGAGAGAGAGGAGAGAGAGTGAATTTGGGGGGAATACGAAAAGTTCCCCCCGCCGTTTCAATTTAAGTCTGGAACGTATATTTAGCGACGGACTAGCGACGGATTTTTATCCGTCGCCCGTTAGTCGCTCTTTTTGATACTTGTCGACTGAATATCCGTCGCTACGTAGTCGAAGAATTGTTCCGCCAATTCTTCCCATAATTCCCGCCAAATAATCGACTGTATAGCGACGGCTGAATATCCGTCGCTATATCTCCGACGCCCTAGCGATGGATGTGCGACCTTTTTTCCCCCTAAAAATAAAATAAAAAATGTAACGGCTTGTCGTCGGTAATCCGTTGGCTAGTTTCCACAAAGTCGTCGCTAACGTAGACGGACGATATCCGTCGCTAATGTTCCGTCGCTAATTTACTGTATTTTGGTAGTATATATATATATATATGATATGTATCCTCTTTACATTAATGTATATATATGGTTGAATGCAAGCATGTAGGAATACAATCAATGTAATGTATGTAAGCAATGCATAAATGTATGAATGAAAGAATGATATACAATGTATGCATGAAAGTATATAATGAATGCTAGATATGAATGCAAGGTATACATGTAATGATAGATATGAATTCATAATGTATACATAATGTAATGCATTATGTATACATTAGCTTAGAGTTGGTTCAAAATAATGTAATGCATTATGTATACATTAGCTTAGAGTTGCTAATGTTACGATCTAACGATCTCACTTAAATATTTTGAACTTTCATGCATATTGATCGTATCAACGATACAATAGTTTCTATGAATGATTCACGGGTATTTATTTTTTTGCATTAATTAGTTAATGTCTATTTATTATAGCTGATAATCATGTTTTCATGTCATGTGTTGCACTAGAGCTTACTTACACAGCTTATGTGGTGCCTTTCTATTTTCTGACGCAATAGGAAATAAGGTCAATGTGTGCCTCATATCATTTTTACATGATTTAGAAACTTATACATAACATACATGGGGTGCTGCGACGTTAGCCATTTATACCACTCAATGAAGAGTTTCGTGGGTATTGGACCAGGAGGTAGGACATCAAAAAATATATGTGGTTAATAACACTTATACATGTATGAATAAAATTAAATATTTTAATATGCATTATATATATGAGACAAGTTAAACCATTTTTATTTGTGTTTTTTTGTAGTTCTGGTCCTACGAGCATTTCAATTGTGGTAGGCTAGTTTGCCGATATAGTGATAAGGAGCGAGTCTTTTCGAAAGGTTTTTGGTGGAATATGGATAATATATAACCACATCACTGTGTCTACAATGTGGTCTCGTTTTATCGGGCCTTAAACAACTATAAGAAAAGTTAGGTAAATATTTTGCTAATTTGTTTCTTCTTAATTTGTCATACTTATCATTTATTACTGTTTGAACGTCAAACAGGTTAATGGCAACCCCATAGTATACCTGAGTAGCTATAGTTGGTGCATTTGTCGATAGTATCTATTGGTATTATATCATATACCATGGACATATCATGTTTCAGCTGGTCGTGTTATGCGACAGCTCGAATTTAAATAGATGCCCTATGAGACTTTGTCCTATTTGTTAGCCCAATGATTAAGTTGATATTTTGGTGATAAGGAGCGGTCTTTTCGAAAGGTTTTTGGTGGAATATGGATAATATATAACCACATCACTGTGTCTACAATGTGGTCTCGTTTTATCGGGCCTTAAACAACTATAAGAAAAGTTAGGTAAATATTTTGCTAATTTGTTTCTTCTTAATTTGGCATACTTATCATTTATTACTGTTTGAACGTCAAACAGGTTAATGGCAACCCCATAGTATACCAGAGTAGCTATAGTTGGTGCATTTGTCGATAGTATCTATTGGTATTATATCATATACCATGGACATATCATGTTTCAGCTGGTCGTGTTATGCGACAGCTCGAATTTAAATAGATGCCCTATAAGACTATCCTATTTGTTAGCCCAATGATTAAGTTGATATTTTGAATATGGCTAATCGATTAACATTATCATATTACTAATAATCATACAATCACTATAATATTGATACTTAAACATGGTATTGACCTAATATGTATTAAATTTTATCAGACTTGCTACTATGCATATTGCTTAGTTATTCTAACATGCATTTACAATAAAAAGTAAAAAAATCAAACATGGACATATGCAATGAAGAAATTATGATAGGCCAAAGACGGCGTTATACCACAAGATTTCCTTGAACCACCTACAACATCTTCGGGGCTATCTACTAAAGGGTTCCGCTGACGAGGGTCGAGGGGGAAGCTCCCCCGTAGGAGTTTGGGGGCGAAGCTCCTAAAAGATATACATATTTCATGATCTGTCTATCTTTGGACAACTACCATCAAGAAAAAAAGCCATCATTATTGTAACCCCGCTTTCCCGGAATTATTAAATTTTGGTATTTTTCGGGTATTTTAAAAAAATAAATATTTTAGTTTATTTTGTGGTTAGTTCCTTTTTAATTATTGGCTATTAATTATTAAGGTTAATTTCTTCTTTATGTTAAGCTAATGTTCTAACAAAACATTATTTGAAATTCAAATTCTTTCTCACGCATGAGAGAACAACAAATTAGTTTCCCTAAATTTTCCCTTCATTTCTTTTCCCTTTCCTCAAGATTCAAACAACTTGTAACCAACTTTTCTAACTGAATTTTTGTATTTCTCGTAATTTATGAAAGAGGAGGGACTTATGTGTAATTTGTCATTTCAGTGGAGGGACTTATGTGAAATTTCATATTCATTATATATTATCTAACCATTCCCTTTATTTTCTCACCTCTCTCTCTCTCTTCTTAATTCTCGTATTAAGAATAGAGAGCTCGAGCTCTCTTCCTTCTCCTCTTCCAATTTCAAAACCAACCCTAACCCTAGAATTTGTGGAGAGCCGACCTCCCCAAACTCTTCCACAGCAGAGCCCCTTTCCTTTCATCACTTCCCCTAAAAATTTTCCTAACCCTAACTTCTGAGGAAATCCGGCGATGACGCGGCGGCGGGGTTCATTCCTCCAGCGACTCCGACGGTTGCTCCTCCTCCGGCGACTAGAAGGCGGAGCACTCCTCGACAACGCCGCCAGTATGGCAGCGCTCACCACGCACGAGACTCAACCGGCGACGATCGACCGATTCACTCCGGCAGCGATGACCACCACCGTCGTCAGCAGAGGGGAGCCACCGAGATCAGCAAAGCTCTCCACATTTCCCCACAGACCGACGGTTCCGATGGCTCGACGAACATTTCGGCGTAGATGCTGATCGGTTGAGATTCGGTAAGCCTCGTTTCTTGTTCTTGATCTATCCGAACTCTTGATTGTGCGTTTCGTCCTAAAATGCTCTATTCTTGGTGTCAAACAATTTTTCGTAACAGTTCCTGTCAGAATCGATCGAGCAGCTAGCATTTCTCGTCCCGATCTAGCTCTTCTCTCGTGATCGTAAACTTCTGTCAATTCGGAGCAAGTGATCGTAGTTTCCAACAAACACTGGGTTTTGGTGAGTGATTCTAGATTTCAATTTCGGTTTAATAATAGTTATGTTTTTCCTAGTAATTAGTTGTGTTATTTTCTTTGAATTTTTGATCAGAGAATAAGATCGGGGACATTGAATCTGTCCAGTAGAACGACGAGATCTGTTCATTAGGAATTCTTGACCACCGCTGTGTTCGGGGATCATATCCGACTTCCCGGAACGTGTCTCTTTTCTATACGAATCCTTTCCTTCAGGTATCTACTTGCACTTGTATTATAGAGTATTTTTGTTGCTGGCTTTTTGAGTGGATTGTGTTGGACAGGACCGGGTCGTAGGTATCTATGTGTAGCCGTGTCCAAGCGTGGGTCGTGTCGAGGAATTGGGATCGTTTGCAGGAGATCGGGATTTATATTATCGAATTTCTTTTCAATTGTTGATTTTTAATTCAGTTATATATGTCACCATTCATTTTGGTTTTATAAATATTTCTCCAAGTCTTGATTTACAAATCTCGGGAGGGAATAGCAAGGGGCGGGTCTTCTCCAAATTTGAATTGTTTTCATCTATGTATAATCTCCTATTTTGGATTTATTGCTCTTCAGTTTGTATAATTTTTTAGTATAGCTTTGTGTTCATTGTGGGATTGAGAGAGCTATGGGTTGCACATTTAAAGTCTTCATTTATGTTCTGAGTTCTGCTGGGTTGGTTACTATTCTTTTGTGAGTAGTAATATGGTGCGAGGCTGATATTCGAATTATTGGAGTGTGCAATTATGGTTGGGGTTTTGTGTTGTGCCAACTTATTGGTTTTACATGGACTAGCTGGGTTGGGGTTGAAATATCGTCACTTTTCTGAGGCATTGGGCCGGCCTTTATGTGGCTTGACTGGTGTTGTTATCAACCTAAATTCAGGTGATGTTGATGGTATTAGGTTGGTGTTAGTGGCAGTACTGTGATGGTAAGAAGCAGAATTTTGAAATAAGGTGTCACGACCCGCACCCTAGAGTAAGGGCACGAGAAGTGGGTACGTCCAGCCTACGCCACAGTGTCGGCGGTAGAATGCTGTCCTAGGTCAATCATCTAACAATATAAGGTACCTGTACAGTATATACACTCCGAATGGAGGTGACATAGCAGAATACAGTCTCAATCATATCTAAGGCAGAAATGATAAGATAGATAGATATGGAACGAAATAAAATCCACAGAGATACAACCAGATAGAAGTCTAAGTGTCTAAGATATCACAAATCCAGATAACATCTCAATCTCAATATACAGTAATCCATAGAGTAAATATAATGAAAGATATCCTAGACTAAGGGTGTGTCATCCACTGCTAAGGGGTCCTGCTGCTGGTCCAGGTCACAACAATCCTCTAGGGTAGTCCCATAATATGTGGGACATCACGTCTCGTCCTCATCCTCTGTAATATTTTCAACAAGTCCAGTCAGGACAGGAGCATGCACAATACATCTCATGCAAATCATAATAGGTTAGAAAATATAAACATGCTAGAGAGTAAGATACATGAAACTGAAAGAACAACATAATATGAAAGAGAGAGACTGTAAGTAAATATCTACAATATAATAGAGAACTAATCAGTGCCTAGTGATTCAGCGTACAAGATAAACATGTGAATAGCTGGAGGGTGATTCATGACTATACTAAAGAGGTGATTCATGACTATACTAAAGAGATCGTTAGATCGTAACATTTAAACCTAACATTTAAACCAACATTGAAACAAAATATTTAAGTGAGATCGTTAGATCGTAACTATTGTATCGTTGATACAATAAATATGAACTAATGCATTATGTATACATTAGCCCAAATAATACTAGCAATATATATAAAAGATTTATAGCAAAATAGTTAGATCGTAACATTAGCAATCATTTGCAAAATTCTTTAAACTTTATATAAATTTAACAAGAGCCATTTAGAAGGTGAACATATACAATCTAGCTATGAAAATGATTCTTACAATAATATGTGTGTGTGTGTGTGTATATATATATATATATATATATATATATATATATATATATATATATATATATATATATATATATATATATAACAAGAAGGATATTAATAATGTTAAGGATGATAACAAAATAATAACTATATAACCAATCGAACATCCCAGCCCAAATATTATATTATAACCTTCCTAAACCAGCCTGCACAGCCCAACCTATGTCCTGGCCCAACATTGAAACCTAACATTTAAACCAACTCTAAGCTAATGGTCAGAACATGACCTTATGTAACACCCACTTTTCTAAAATGAGCGTAATTTTGAACTTTTGTAAAAGTTTATCATTTAATAATAGAATTTATGATTTATGGGAATTTTTAATTAATTTAATACTATTTAAAATTGGTTAATTATAATTTTGATGTGTTAGCTAGTGAACCCTAGAACTGTTGAGCCTAGAGACTAACCATGACCATGGGGACCTAACCATGTGATTAGAATGACTATTTACAACTTTTTAGGCTAAGTGTATTTTGGTCATTTTTTGACTTTTGAATTATCTAGGATTTTGATTAATTGGTGAATATTAGATTATTTTAATAATACTTAAATTAATGTATTATGATTTTGGTCATTTTTCATATTTTAATATTTTGGAAAAATTTTATATTTTTAATATTGTTTTTATTGGATTTGTTTAGTCGGGTTTGAGTTTCGTCTCGTTCCGACTTGTATTATGACCCATGTAGCTTAAACTCTAGATGGGACCCAATATTAAGTTAAGCATGGCCCACAAAACCCAACATTTAAGTTAGTTAATTAGACTAATTTTTATCATGTTAGAATGGTTAAGTTAGAGACTCAAAACTAGATCCTTTTGACCCCAAACTTGAACCTAGTCTAGACTTAACCATATGAGACTAGAGAGGGACAATAAGGACATTTCCCATTAGCCCTAGTGGACTCTTTAAGGCAGCCACCTTTAGGGAAGAATGATTTATTTCATTCATTATAATCTTGTCTCTTTTATTTTCCTTTTGTTCTTTCCTAATTTTAGAGAGCCTTCCCTTTGATTTGATCTCCAAATCAAATCATTCCTTCACCAAATCTTCCCTTAATCATTTTCATTCACCAAGGGAATGGTGCTACCAAGGATTGGAAGAGAAGTGCAAGAAGAAGTGTCCACTTTGAGGGATCTTCGTATCGGAGCCGTGTCCTAAAGGATTTCATTGGGATTCCACTCCCAATAGGTAAAACACATCCTCTAAATCGATTTTATTTGCATATAAATTAGTTTTGAATCCGTAGGATCTATCCTCATGCATGTGTCCCCTTTAGATTCAAATTTTAGGCCATTTGGAGCTCTCTTGAGGATTTTAGATATGTGTCCTGTGTCCTACTTGATAGATCCCAAATTAGGACACCCCATGTGTATGTATGTATGATAATAGTTTAAATATATATTTAAATTCAGTTTTAGAATGGTTAGAGAGTGGATTGATCTTAGTTAGGATGGTTAGAATGAGTTTCATTTGGATACCTATGTTGGTATCCAAGTATCTTGGCCTACATGTGTTTCTTTTGTCCAAAACAACTCAAATTCGTCATAATATTCATCCACATTTTTATTAACCAAAGCAACTTAGAAATGTCATAACTTTTAGCTTAAAACTCCGTTTAATCTCCAGTTTTTTTTAAAAGAACTGTATCGAAGTTAGATTTCTAAATATATATTTTAATAAGCCAAAGTCGTTCTGTAACTTTTTGTAAAATTATTTGAGTGTCAGTTGTCCGAAAGACAAACGCGTTTCGGTGTTTTCGCGATTCCGGGAGCTTCCGGACACGAAAATACGATCCGTTTGAAATTTCGGAAAGCTAACACGAAGGACTACGACATACTTTAATCCTAGAATTTAGTGAAGGCCCAATTAGTACAGTATTGGTTTTAAGTAGAAGAGTGACTATACGACATAGACATTTTGTGTAACCTATGAGCCTATGTAGTATAGATATTAAATGAATATAGAGTATGTAATGCATGGTATGTTAGATGGATGAAATGATATGTATATGATATGTATCCTCTTTACATTAATGTATATATATGGTTGAATGCAAGTATGTAGGAATGCAATCAATGTAATGCATGTAAGCAATGCATAAATGCATGAATGAAAGAATGATATACAATGTATGCATAAAAGTATATAATGAATGCTAGATATGAATGCAAGGTATACATGTAATGATAGATATGAATTCATAATGTATACATAATGTAATACAATATATAATGATAGCATGTATGGTAATGTAGAATATATGATACAAGCATGTATATGTCCACTGTTTTCCCTTTTCTCACATTTTTCCTTCCCTTTCCATTTTAGTTTTTCCCCCTTTTTTTCTCTTCTATTTTTACATATTGTATAAAATGTATATAATGTATAGATGCATGTAAGTATGTAATATACATGAATGACATGTATGTAATAAAAATAAGTATATGTATACAACTTAATGATATGTGAATGGATATAATGCCTGAACTGAAGTATGCTTGTATATTGGATATAAATGAATGATATATATATATATGTGTTAAGGTAATGTAATGTATGTATTCACATATATTTTGAGTTAAATATATGAGTTTGTATGCATATATTATATGTATGCATGTATGCAGGAAAGAATGTAATATAATGTAGAGTATGCATATATGAATATAATGTATGCAAGTATATAATGTATTCAAATATGTATGTATACATCTATGTATGTATGTATAGGTGCATGAATGAATGCAAGTATGCATATATGATTTGTATGTAGGCATGTATGCAATGTATGTATGTATACATGATATGTATGTATGCATGTATGCAATGTAAGCATGTATGAATGTATACATGTATGTTGTGTATCCATATATGTATGTGTGGATACATGAATCAAGTATGTATATAGTGATAACATGAATGAATGAATATATAAATGCATGAATGAATGTCATATATGAATGAATGAATCAATCAAAGGTATAAGTAAAATATAATGCATTGTAATGAATGTTAACATATATAATGTATAAAAGTATGTATATAAATGTGCATGAATGTATATATCTATGTAACTATGTAAATATGCATGATGTAACATATACCTATATATATAAATATGTATGTAATATGGATATGCATGTATGTATGAAGGTATGTATTTATATAGTATCTATTTTATATTATGCATTATTGTGGTTCACATCATCTTGTGATTGTGTGAGTGCTAGCCTAGGCTTGGTTAGGCCTAGTGAGACTTGTTAGACTTGTTCGGACTAGAACTTGACCTAGTTGACCTAGTTTAACTAGTGTGGTTGACTAGAGTTGACCAAGTGTTGACTTTAGTCTAGTTTGACCTAGACAGCATGCAGATGCATTATACATTTCATTTATCATCCTCCGTATACATTTTGACCTGTGTTGCTCTAACTAGGACTCTGTGACTCCAGTTGGCCATCTTTTCATATCAGCTGTTCAGGGTATCAGGCGAGTATATTCTCTGATCATTTCATATCTTGTTTAGGATTATATTCATGCTTTAGATTACTTGACTTGATGCTGACACATTGATAACACGGATTGGTACTATATGGATCCCTTCATGAGATGTTATCCCTCTCGGGAGCATCAGATACTCATATCTCGTGTGTTTCACTTACATCATGTATCTCATGCATTTTTTATCATGAATCTATCATGTATCAGCTTGTGATTCCTGTACTCTCATGAATCACAGAGCCTTCACGAATCTATTCATGAATCACCCTTTATGGGCCAGTAGTATAGTCATGAATCTTAACGTAACTTGACTGGATCCTTGTGTATTGATTAGGGATGGGAGAGTAGAAATGAACATGTGAATAATTCTAAAGTAGTATAGTCATGAATCACCTCTTTAGTATAGTCATGAATCACCCTCCAGCTGTTCACATGTTTATCTTATACTCTGAATCACTAGTCACTGATTAGTTCTCTATTATATTGTAGATATTTACTTACAGTCTCTCTCTTTCATATTATGTTGTTCTTTCAGTTTCATGTATCTTACTCTCTAGCATGTTTATATTTTCTAACCTGTTATGATTTGCATGAGATGTATTATGCTCGCTCCTGTCCTGACTGGACTTGTTGAAAATATTACAGAGGATGAGGAGAGGCGTACTGTCCCACATATTATGGGACTATCCTAGAGGATTGATGTGACCTGGACCAGCAGCAGGACCTCTTAGCAGTGGATGACACACCCTTAGTCTAGGATGTCTTTCATTATATTTACTCTATGGATTGCTGTATATTGAGATTGAGATGTTATCTGGATTTGTGATATCTTAGACACTTAGACTTCTATCTGGTTGTATCTCTGTGGATTTTATTTCATTCCATATCTATGTATCTATCTTATCATTTCTGCCTTAGATGTGATTGAGACTGTATTCTGCTATGTCACCTCCATTCGGAGTGTATATACTGTACAGGTACCTTATATTGTTAGATGATTGACCTAGGACAGCGTTCTACCGTCAATACTGTGGCGTAGGCTGGACGTACCCACTTCTCGTGCCCTTTCTCTAGGATGCGGGTCGTGACACATTTTTAGTGGTGGCCCATGCAGGTCGAATTTATGTAGTGATATTTGAACTAGAGTATCACTACAACCTGCAGTAGGATTAGGATATATTTTTAAAGGTACTCAATCACGGTTAGGACTCCTTGAGAGATTCCTGGGACGACCCTTGAGAATCTTATTTAAACATCGATTTGAAATTATTTCCCTTGTTTTGTTCGCTATCCCTCCTTGATTAATGAATTTGATTTTGATGGATCGTTGTTGATTTTGATTTTCCTATCGAGATGAATTTTATGGCCTGAGTTACGATATTTTCTGATAATATATGTTGACGGGAATACAGGGATGGAAAACGTCTACTTGATTATGGAACCTGTAGTTTATCGCAACCATATTAGCTGACGTGACGGAAACATAGAGACTGAATTCGGATGTGCGTATCTTGGTTATGAGATTTAGAATTTCTCGCAGCTATACTAGTCGGCATAGCGAGAATTTTAAACGACATGATTATAGAGGTGCATACCCCAGTTATGGAATCTATCGTTTATTGCAGCCTTGCTTACTGGCATGGCGAGGACTCTGAGTAACATGATTTTGGACAAATGCATATGATTATCAGAATGTATCTTGAGAAGTTTTTTAAACATATCATCTCTATCGTACCCTTCTGTTGTTATAAATTGTATTCCATCATCAAATAACTTAGGAGTAGGAGTAGGAGTAGCTTTAGCTGTTATTATAAACCTTGTGTAACTTCTTGCTATGAATTTCTTCATAATACAATGAATCGATAATTTTTGCTAGACCTTATCTTGGATTTGATATTATAGCTCTGGTTTCAAAATGGTTCCTTCTTTTAAACAGATAAGCAGAACAGATTTTATCATTATTTCCTTCTTGCCATTATTTCTTGTATTACCTTTAAAAAAAACTGTCCTGATTACATCAATCACCTATCTTTTATCTAATTCTGTCAGTTATACTTTGAACCTTTGAATCTCTATATCTCTTTACCTTGGAAAAGTCGGGGAAGTGACGTAAATCATCTGGCTCGAAAGGATGTATGGCAATCTTGGTAGGAATCTAAATATTGGTCTTGATATAGAATTTAATTTTTATATTGGGACATAAAAAAATATACATATATATATATATATACTGGACACAGACACTTTGCTTGACACGTATGCATGCTACACTTTGATTACCAACCTATCTAAATGCATATTTATATGTTTTGACGTTTAAATTCTCAAAAATCTAATATTTCTGATACAGTACAGTATCAGAGACTAGTTCTCCATTTTTTTTCCAGTTTAAATCCATAATTTAAATATAAATTCCATGTTATTAGTTGTTGTTTACATTACTGCACATGTATGTTATATACAGGGTTTCAATTCTTAAAGAAATTGGTTGAGTTTTGTGTTTGAATTTGTCAAATCTGAGACTGTGTGCATATTAACCCTTTAACACTGGATTCTAAGTGATTAGTTCAATTTACAATTTTTAAATGTAATGTTTTGAACCGTATACATTGTTGTATGTAGGGATATAATGTTAGGTTTCATACTCTTACATGTTAGGTTGTGGTTGTGGTGAACATTAGGTTGGTTTTGATGTTCGAATTTCTCCAAAATCCTGAAACTAAATACATGTTAACATTTTTACATTAATTTCAAATGTTTAGTTCAATTTCAGATTTAATATGTAATGTTGAACTGAACTGAATGATTGAACCCTTCATTTCAAGTTATAACCCCTGTACACTTGACACTCTACACTAATGTTCACAACTGCCATGTAAACCTAACCATTCATCTCTATGTTATGTTCATATATCTATATATATATATATATATATTTTTCTATATATATATATATATATATATATATATATATATATATATATATATATATATATATATATATATATATATATATATAAATATATATATATATAGTTTATGCATACATGTTATAATGTATATAGATACATAACTAAATCTCTACCTCTTTCTCTCTCTCTCTCACTATATAATGTATATATATATATATATATATATATATATACATATATATATATATATATATATATATATATATATGGTTAGCCATGCATGTTATGAGTAAATAGGTT
Source organism: Iris pallida (assembly GCA_029216955.1). Classification (NCBI taxonomy): domain Eukaryota; kingdom Viridiplantae; phylum Streptophyta; class Magnoliopsida; order Asparagales; family Iridaceae; genus Iris; species Iris pallida. The sequence continues at coordinate 9,363,437 of JANAVB010024400.1, read as the reverse complement.
GTGCATTGTAGATTGTTTAACCAATATGCCATGAGTAGTGTAACTTGATAGCTATTGTTTTGAAACCCAAATCCTCCTATACACTTTCATGTATATTTCACGCACACACATGTCTACTATCTAACCCTATGAACATGTCCACATACACCCATACACACACTAACCACATAACCTTTACATAATGCTAGCTTTTTCCTCTCTAACACTCTCTCTATATATATATATATTGTGATTGGATTTCAATGCTCGATATTTGTGTTTTAAATTTTGATTTTGCCTTAAAGCCTTGATGATTTTTTATTTCTGTATCTTTTCCAGTTTAACACCCCTGATTCTTTGTATGTTTTGATACCCTATGACCGTTTTGGTCTAGTGTGACTAGTATACCTAGATGAGACTTTCACTACCACCGTATGCCATGATCCTGTATGTTGTCATTTTAAATTGTATGATTTGATTAAGTTTTGAGACTTTGATTGTGGGGGTTTGACCTAGAAGGGATATGAACATTTTAATTTCGAGGACAAAATTTTCTAAGGAGGGTAGACTTGTAACACCCACTTTTCTAAAATAAGGGTAATTTTAAACTTTTGTAAAAGTTTATTATTTAATAATAGAATTTATGATTTATGGGAATTTTTAATTAATTTAATACTATTTAAAATTGGTAAATTATAATTTTGATGTGTTAGCTAGTAAACCCTAGAACTGTTGAGCCTATAGACTAACCATGACCATGGGGAGCTAACCATGTGATTAGAATGACTATTTACAACTTTTTAGGCTAAGGATATTTTGGTCATTTTGTGACTTTTGAATTATTTAGGATTTTGATTAATTGGTGAATATTAGGTTATTTTAATAATATTTAAATTGATGTATTATGATTTTGGTCATTTTTCATATTTTAATATTTTTGGAAAATTTTATATTTTTAATATTGTTTTTATTGGATTTGTTTAGTCGGGTTTGAGTTTCGTCTCGTTCCGACTTGTATTGTGATCTAGGTAGCTTAAACTTTAGATGGGACTCAATATTAAGTTAAGCCTGGCCCACAAAATTTAACATTTAAGTTAATTAATTAGACTAATTTTTATCATGTTAGAATGGTTAAGTCAGAGACTCAAAACTAGATCCTTTTGACCCCAAACTTGAACCTAGTCTAGACTTAACCATATGAGACTAGAGAGGGACAATTAGGACATTTCCTATTAGCCTAATGGACTCTTTAAGGCAGCCACCTTTAGGGGAGAATGATTCATTTCAGTCATTACAATCTTGCCACTTTTATTTTCCTTTTGTTCTTCCCTAATTTTAGAGAGCCTTCCCTTTGATTTGATCTCCAAATCAAATCATTCCTTCACCAAATATTTCCTCAATCATTCTCATTCTCCAAGGGAAGGGTGCTACCAAGGATTGGAAGAGAAGTGCAAGGAGGAGTGTCCACTTTGAGGGATCTTCGTATCGGAGCCGTGTCCTAAAGGATTTCATTGGGATTCCACTCCCAATAGGTAAAACCCATCCTCTAAATCGATTTCCTTTGCATATAAATTAGTTTTGAATCTGTAGAATCCATCTTCATGCATGTGTCCCTTTTAGATTCAAATTTGAGGCTATTTAGAGCTCTCTTGAGGAATTTAGATATGTGTCTTGTGTCCTACTTGATAGATCCCAAATTAGGACACCCCATGTGTATGTATGTATGTATGATAATAGTTTAAATAGATATTTAAATTCAGTTTTAGAATGGTTAGAGAGTGGATTGATCTTAGTTAGGATGGTTAGAATGAGTTTCATTTGGATACCTATGTTGGTAGACAAGTATCTTGGCCTACATGTGTTTCTTTTGTCCAAAACAACTCAAATTTATCATAATATTCATCCACGTTTTTATTAACCAAAGCAACTTAGAAATGTCATAACTTTTAGCTTAGAACTCCATTTAATCTCCCATTTTTTTTAAAAGAACCGTAACGAAGTTAATTTCCAAATATATATTTTAATAAGCCAAAGTCGTTCTGGAACTTTTTGTAAAATTATTTGAGTGTCAGCTGTCTGAAAGACAAACGCATTTCGGTGTTTTCGCGATTCTGGGAGCTTTCGGACACAAAAATGCGATCCGTTTAAAGTTTCGGAAAGCTAACACGAAGGGCTACGACATACTTTAATCCTAGAATTTAGTGAAGGCCCAATTGGTACAGTATTGGCTTTAAGTAGAAGAGTGACTATACGACATAGACATTTTGTGTAACCTATGAGCCTATGTAGTATGGATATTAAATAAATATAGAGTATGTAATGCATGATATGTTAGATGAATGAAATGATATATCACTACCAAAATATGTCGATTTAGCGACGGCCAGATCTGTCGTCCGTCCGTCGGCAATTTGTATTAGCGACCGATCACTAACGGATCTTGGCCAAAATAATCCGTCGGCAATCAGCTCGTCGCTAATAACGATCCGTCGCTAAGTAGTCGTCAAGCGACGGAATAGCGACGGCTTGTCGACTTCACAATACGAAGCATTAGCGACGACTTTCCGACGAGCTTTCGTCCATTTCAAGTATTAAATACTGAACTGTGTAGACACTAGCGACGTAATGGTCCGTCGGTAAACCGTCGTAATAGCGTATCAAAGTGTATCTTGACGTCGCTATTCCGTCGATCGCCGTCGCTAACAAAGGACGGATTAGCGACGGAATACTGACGGATTATCTGTCGACCATGTTCTGGAAATGCTTGGTATTTCCAGAACCATGACGACGGATGAGTCGTCGCCATTCCGTCGAATTATATACCACCAGAACGTTGTCGACGGATATTCCGTCGACCACCCATCTCTACATGAAAACATTTTCAAATCTCCAGTTAGCGACGGATATGCCGTCGAACAGTAGTCGAAAACTGAAAATATCCGTCGCTAATCGGTCACTAGTCCATTGCCAAATGAGATTTTTTTTGAAAAAAAATTGTAGCACTTTTCCTGTTTGCAAAAATATGCATAAACCAAACCAATATATAATACACACCAATTATCCAACAATCACATAGACCAAATATATAATGCACACCAATTATCCAAGAATCACATAGACCAAATATGCACATACGAATTTAATGCACACCAATTATCCAAGAATCATATAGACCAAACCAAATTAATATAAAATAGACATCAATTATCCTGAAGAGTAACCTAATATCCGTCGTTATAATCCGATCATAGCACAAATATTCCAAAATTTCCACAAATATTCTAAAATTTCCACAAATATTCTAAAATTCCAAAATACATAGGAAAATTGACTTTGGCCTAAGCAAAGACCGCAAGTCAGACAATGAATCCTCACAGCCAGGGATCATAGTTGCGTTGAGGCATGTACCATTCTATTAGCCACTTTGCATACGAAGGCTCAATCTGGTTGAGGTCTTCTATAGGGACAGGAGGGTCGGTCCCGATGCTACTACTCTCTGACGGTGGCTCCTCCTTAACTTCAACCTTGGGAGCAATCTCTTCCCTGATGGTCATCGGTTCTTCCTTGACCTCGACCTTTGGTAACACCTCCTCCTTAACAGTCACCGGCTCTTGTTTGACGACGGGGACTTCCTCCGTGTCGACCTCCAAGGGTTTCTTGCCTCGGCCCCTTCCTCGACTAGCAGCACCACCTCGACGAGGCCTAGGAGCCATCTCTCTGACAACAGAAATTTTCATATAGGGTAAAGAAATTTACTCAAATTATAAAAGTTGTGACGTTGGTTTTTTGCATTCATCATTATTAGAGGGAGCAGCACTGAAAAAGTTGTGACGTTGGTAGCATGAGAGAGTAAAAATCTGTATCACAAGACTAACAGAATTACTATGTAATTATGTACTCACCAATAACCGGATGTAATTGGAGTCGTTGGGCCTATCGTGCAGTAATTGGTGGATCCGCTGGTATAGGCCGGATGTACTTAGTATCTAGTGTATCAGATTAGTATCGGTCTATCGGTTTGGTATAGGACGTATTAGATTGGTATTGGCCTTAACAAAGTGGTATCGTCATATCCGATATGTACATGTATCGGCCGTATAGCTAGGATTCATATTGGCCTTATCGATTTGGTATCGGTCATATCCGATAGGTATCGGCCGTGTTGGATTAGTATAGACCATTTCGGATTAGTATCGTGAAAGGTTTACGATCAATATGCATGAAAGTTCAAAATAATGTAATGCATTATGTATACATTAGCTTAGATCGTAACAATATGCATTATGTATACATTAATATAATAAATACTAATAATATTAGTTAATTAAAACATAGATTATGTGTCCAAAATATGCCATATAGATATACAAGACTCTTTATGTTGGATAATAGCAGGGGTAGTGGTCCCCTGGTATGTGTTCGTCATTTTGACTAGCCATATATAAATCACAATTGTCAAAGTAACCATTTCTAGATATTTTTTATTTTTGGGTTAGGGTTAGGTTTTAGGGTTTTAGGATTTGGCTTAGGATTTGGGTTAGTTTTTTTTTTAGAGTTAGTGTTAGGTCTTGTGTTAGGTTCTTGGTTTTAAGTTGTGATTAAGGATTGGTTAAGGTTAGTTGTTAGGGTTAGGTTTTAACGAGTTTTAGGGTTTTTAGTGTTAAGTTTAGGTTTTAGGATTAAGTCTATGGTTAGAGTTAGGGCTATGGTTACGATTAGGATTAGGTTAGGGCTTATATGGTAATCACAATCTACCCCTAAGCAATATAATACCCAATAAAATTACACTAATTAATCATAAATAATATTACTAGTTAACCTTAACCATAGATTAACATTAATTCAAAAAAAAATTATAACACTGATTATTATTTACAAATATTAACCATTAATTATTTAAAATAAAAAAATTACATGTGCTTTTTTCTTTCTTATTGCTCTTCTTCCTTGTTCTTCTTCTTCTCCTCCTCCTTTTGTTTCTTCTCTTCTCTTCTGTCTTTCTTCTCTTTTCTATTATGTAGTAGAACAAATTTACCACTCACAATTTTATAAATTTGAACACAACCACCCCCCTAAAACTCTCATAAATTCTCTTCAACAAACCGAAATCTCATCAAATTCCCAAAACCCCCTATCAACAGTCAAAAATGCCCTTTCGATCATTGTATTGTGCTAAAAATGCCTATCCAAAGGACATTTTTAGTACAGATAGCAGGGCCGTCTCAAGCTATTTGGAGGCCCTAGACAAAAGTTCAAAGATGGGACCCTTTTTTGAAGATGAAGAGACCAAATCTTTTCCGAGGGAGAAGATGAAGATAATGGTTATTATTATTTTTCAAATTTTGATAGATTTAATTACATTTTAAAAAAATACAAATAGGCAAATAACTGTTTCGTTTTTCAGCTGGACTTTCCTAAAAAAAAATACATAATTACATATATATCTACATACTAGTATCAGGTATTTGGGGCCCCTAAAAAAAATGGGCCCTAGGCAACTGCTTCATTTGCCTAAAGGATGAGCAGACCCTGACAGATAGAACATTTTTAGAATAAAAATGTCATTCCAAACAACGTTTTTATGGCAAACAAAATTTTTCACATTATTAGCAAAAAAAAAAATCCATCCAAACGACGTTTTTATGGCAGAGTACATCTTTGGGATTGATGTATCATTTGATTATATTTTTGTAAACACTTTTTCATTGAAAATGTCAATCGGGAATTGTTTGTTATAAATTAAAAGGTTTTGCTCTAGGCACTATTTCAGCAAACTTGCTGTGTATGAAATTTTCTGGAAAAAAATACAAAAATTTCGTCTGTCTGACAAAATGTTTCTTAGTTCAGAATTTTTCAAAACTTGTTTTGTAAAACTAATTTACCTAAAATTTATCATTCTCTAATAAATTTTCTCTAGTAATTTGTTCGTGAATATATTAATGTCCTAGCCATTTCTGAGTCACTCCATCGCAATAAAACTATGAATCCTAACACCAAAGGGAGGACCCCAATTCCTTTATTCTTGGGAAAGTATCACTAGGAGAAAAATTCAAAACAAAAGTACACTTGGGCCACATTTGCGGAATAAGGGCCATGTCAGACAAAAGAAACGTGAAAGAAAAATGATTCCAGAAGAAAGAAAATATATAGTATAAATGGTTCTCCCAATCTAGCCAAAGGATTTATTTTTACTTCTATTTCATGCATTAAATACAAAAAATTAGGACTAGAATATTTACAATTTTCCAACAAAATAAAAATAAAAATTAATTTTTTTCTTTCTGCAATCCAAACGAGAATTATGGCCTTGAAAAAAAAGTAATTACTTTCATGTGTTTGGATGCCAAAAAAAAAGATACACAAAATTAAAAGAAAAAAAAACAATAAGAAGAAAATTGTTCTCTCTACCCAACCAAGGATTCACCTTCCCAGCCTAATAGTTCACTTTTCCTTGTAACTTTCCATCTCAATTTTTCGGGTCTTCTCAAATACCAATTTCTTTTTGATAAATTACAATTTTTCAAAGAAAGAAAGAACCAAACAAAATTGATTTCCTTTTCTTTCCTTTCAGCGAGCCAAATAAGGCCTTAGAACGTCATTAGTAGATGAAGCTCAAAAATACATTTTAAGGCCTAAATTTGTAATAACAAAAAAATAAAATAGATATGATTTGTATGAGAATATTAAAAAATAAATCTTAAGACACAAATGAGATCATGAGTAAAAAACAGACCCATGTATATTTTTGTTCCATATTTTAAAAAATATTACGGAGACACAAATTGTGACTCCAAATTGAGCATTACTATTCTACAAAATAAGATCATACATTTTGAATGTAGATATCCTGAGGCGCTGGGCCGGCCCTGGCCCAGGGTGACCAGGGCGACCGCCCAGGGCCCCCGGATCATGAGGGGGCCAAAAAAATAGTTTAAAAATAAATACGTTAATAATTTTGTATCTCAAAATAGAACTAGTATATATCATGGGCCATTTTTGATACAGTTATTGCGGTGTAGTGGTTAGTACTTTAGACTCTGCATTAAATGTCCTAAGTTCAATTCTTGTTTGTAACTTCTTCTTTTTTTAATTTATTTTTTATATTATGTATGAGGGCCTTATTTTGAAAGTTCGCCCTGGGTCCCCATGAATTCAGAATCGGCCTTGTTGAGGCCCAGACTATGGATCCTATGGCTTGGACGAGATTAGTCATAAAACTCTAATTAAACTTTACTTATTCAAAAATGCTATTTGGCTTCCAAAAAAATTGGGTGATACCATCTTCTACTATGTGACATATAACATGGTTGATGACATGACAGCTGACATGACAAAATTAAACATTAAAAATTAAAATTAATATTAATATCAAATTAACATGAACATTAATATTAAAATTAACATTAATATTAACTTTAACATTAACATTAATATTAACATTAAGTTAAAATTAGTATTAACATTAACATTAAAATTAATATTAATATTAATGTCAAATTAACATTAATATTAATATTAATATTAACATTAAAATTAATTAACATTAACATTAATTTTAACATGAGCATTAAAATTAATATTAACATTAATATTAAAATTAATATTAACATTAAATAAAAATTAGCATTAGCATTAACATTAACATTAAAAAATAAAAATAAAAATTTGGGTAATTAATTTTTGGGATTAAAATATGACATATCAGCTGTCATGTCATTTGTCATGTCAAATGCCACATAATAGAATATGGTATCACTCAAAAAGTTTGAGAGTCAAATAGCATAATTGTTACTTAAGGATTCAAGCAAAGCCTAAATTTGGTGAGCACCGACTGGGAGCCAAGGCATCTGTGCAACACCTGCAAAGAAGAGAATAAGAAAAAATGGAACGAAGAACAAGGAATTAACAAAAGATTCAAGCAAAGCCTAAATTTGGAAACCATAGCCATTGCTTAGGAAAGATCATTATAGGTCACCAGAAACCTAGAAAAGTCCTAAATTCTGAACCAAAATTAACAAACAAGAAATTAGATATTATACTTATGATGAGATCGATTCTTCCTAAATAAAAAGTACTAGATGAGTTTTAGAGTGAAAACCCTAGAAAGATGGTCGTCGAACTTGTTCTCGTGCTTGTTGTGGAAGATTCCGAACATGTGCTTCTTCTCGTGCTTGTCCTCAACCTCTGAGAGAGAGGGCAATGGAAAATGGAGAATATTAAGGAGAGAGAGAAAGAGAAGGAAGAAAAAAGAAAAGGAGACCAGAAAAAATGGAAGAAGGGAGAGGGAAAGACCTCTCATCGGCTGCTCTGAGCGCCAATTTTTGGCAGACACTTTAGAAGTGATAATTTTTGGGAGAAATAAAATTTGGGATGGCACTTTAGAAATGTTGTATTTAGTATATAATTGTTTATGACATTTTTAAAAGTGTTATTTAGTATATAATTATTGACGACATTTTAAAGTGACCTTAAAAGTGTTGTTGAATTTATATTTAAGACATTTCTAAAAAAGTCGTGGATTATGATAAATAGTTAGTTACAATGACACATTTTAGTAGAGTGTCATCACTACAAAGAAATTACGACACTTATTTAGAAAGTGTCGTAAGAAAGTGTCGTTATTAACTTATTTTGTTGTAGTGATATTCTACAAAACAAGATCCTACTACGATCTAATCTAGAATCTAGAATTTGGAATGGCCTTACTATTGATGCTCTTATAGTAAACTTCACTTATTCCCATTAGATATATCAGCCTAAACCATATTTACAATAAACTCAACTGTAAAAAAAAACAAAAAAAACAAAAAACAAGAAGAACAAACCAAGCACTCCTATATTGCTCTATTAGCTTATACTACATAGATTTCTACTCCCCAACCAAAACTTTCAACTCCTCACTTGAAACTCACTTCGGAAGCTAAAGTCCGACAGCAAGACCGCTCCAGTGACACATTCCTTGCTCCGGCTCGGGCCGAGCCGCCGCCGGGAGCGATGGCTAGAACCCCAGCTTCAGGTCCAGCGCCACGTCGCTCTCCTCCGCTGCCTGCATCCCCGGCTGCTCAGCCTGGCTCACGTGGGACGCCTCCTCGGTAGTCTCTGCGGAGAACAGACTAGTCTCATTCTCGGACGATTCACTCGCCCTCCAGAACTCCTCCATCTCGTTCGCGGCGGCGGCTGCCGCGACCGAATTCAGCTTTGCGGCAGCAGCGTAACCGCTGCCCGGCCGCTTGAACCGGGTCCGGGCGGTCCTGCCCACCCTGTGGAGCTCCGCGGACGCATCAGCGGCACAGGCAGGAGCGGTGGGGGCATCCTGCCGATCTTTCCCGACGTGACGGATGTCGTAGCCCTTGAGCGGCGGCAGGGGAGCGGCCGCTGCGGTCTCTGACGAAATCTGGGCGACCGGCGCGCCGCTGAGAACCGCCTCGACCGCGGCCTGGCACAGATGCCAGCTGCCGGACCACAGTAGCCCGACCGACCCGTAGATCGGGTTGACGATCCGGCCGCAGGCTTCGTACATCAGTGACCTAAATATAGCTGCAAAAATAAAAAAGAAAAATAATTATTTTTCAGCACCTTTGTAATATACAATAAATAACATGAGCGAGAAGGAATTAAAGAATTGAACGGAACGGGAACGGGAACGGGAACGGACCAGGACGGAGGTGGTCGGGACCGTTGTTGATGAGGTTCAAGAGCCCGGCGCGACCGTAGAATTTGGCGAGGAAGACGGTGGCATTGGCCTGGGATTCGGGGCTCTTGATCCACTCCAGGCACGGACGGATGGTGCAGCTGTCGCTGCAGCCCTTCCGCAGCACTCTGCAACCGTTGCAGCTCATCTTCATGATTGTGGACTTCACAGCTTTACTCGATCGGAAAGAAGAAGGGATGGATGGATGGATGGATGGATGGAAAGGAGGAGAGGAGAGGAGAGGAGAGGTGGGTGGTGGTATTTAAATGGTGGCGGCAGCGGTTTCGGGAGGAGTGGGGAAGCGGACTCCTCAAAATTGCGGGCGTAATATACCGCTCTTGTTGTTACGGCAAAGCTAATCCACTTTCCCCCTTCTTTTTCTATTATGCCCCTGCCCCTGCCCCTAGAATGTGGAATTGTTTGGGAAAAGTTGGGCAAAAGATTTTCTTATTATTGTTAGGAATATATGATTCACCAGCAGTTTGGGAGTGCAGAGAAAACCATGATGAAGGAAAAAAAAATGCTAATATTTTCTTTAAGCAATATTTGGTGTAGTATTTACGCAAATTCAACATTTGTTTTGCTGTAAATAGGTCCATTTATTGCAACACGATTATATTATTTGCATCAAATTTTGTAACATTTGTTGTAGCCAAAATATCTACAATTTTAATTATAGTAATTTTTGCTACATAGAATTCGTATTTACAGACAACTAAACAATTCTATGAGTAGCGGAAAAATATTTAGTTTTGCGGGAGTCTTGGTTTGTGTGATTGTTTATGAATAGATTGGTTGATTCATGAATAGGCTATGAATACACAATGATTATTACATGACTAGTGCTAATAGAAATAAGTTTTCTTCCAATATAATAGGATCGGCTATGGGATTTGTTAAGAAGTTTGGTCGAAGAGAAGAAAAGTTTGTAGAATAATAGACAAAATATAACTTTAAATTGTTCAACATTTGATCAGTTTTAGCATAAATAATATTATGTCAGTCTGGTTGAACTTTTATTCCAACTATAAGGTTTTTTTGAACCACAAGACACTTGATACTAACACTACTAAAATAAGTAAAACTAGCAACTTCAAAAAACGTCGCTAATTTGACTTACAATGTTAACATATTTGGTCGCATTTTCACATGTCGCAAACAATCAAACGTCTCTAATTTTCACTTATCGACCTATTCAGTGACATAAGATATCACCGCCAATTGGCAACCTGTAGCGACAAACGTTGCTCAATTGGCTACATGAAAAGTAGCCTCTTTGCGTAGCCAAAATAGTGACGTAATTAGCAATATTTTTTTTTAGCGACTTATATGCTAGCATTTGTTAAAAGTTTGTCATGTCAGCACAGTTACAACAACATGGCAACATGTTGCGATGTTTCTTGTTTTAAAATTAGAGACGTTGTTAGCCCCGGGGCTTGATCAAAGATGGTAGACTCGATGTCGAGATCAGAGGTTCAACAAACGTTCACCTTCTGATTATTCTCGAGATCCAAGAGGAACACTATAATATGAATCTGACTACAAAAGCAACAATAATCAGAAAGTAAATCTCACGTTCTTCCTCACAATCGCAGTTGCTGACGGACAGAACTGAGTTCAGAAAATAAATGTCACGTTCTTCCTTGCAATCGCAGTTGCAGACGGACAGAACTGAGTTACAACTCAGATGAAGAAAGAAGAAAGAGGAAGAGGAAATGTTCTTGCTGGGGTGATTAAGATCACCGTTGCTCAAAGCAAGATTCGTCCCAACACGATCTGCTTTCAGGAACCAGCAAGTTTACGAAGAACTTCTGGAACGCTCGTAAGTCAATATTTGAGACTTGAACGGGCTTCCTGGACTTTACAGACTCCCTTAACTCTCTTCTTGGTGCATCTTTCAAAGGAGGCCAAGGGGCTCTATTTATAGAGTGGAGTTGAGACTTCACATCTTCTCCTATCCGATGTGGGACTAAAATACCAATACTCAAAAATAGAGTTTGATATTTTAGATCATCCCACAATCAGCATAGAAGTGTGCCAGTCCACGCCTACCCCCCGAACACTCCCGTGCATGCACGAGACATCCTGGAGTCCGTGTCCGAGTCCGAGTCCGCACAACAAAAATCAACTTATATCTTTGTTGGAATTAATCCTTTTTCCTTCTAGGAAAGTACTCCCACATGGCACACACTTGTGCCCCACTACACCTCATGTGCACACCTCAACACAAGCAATGCATTATATTGAGATACTCACCATTTGGTGTAGCCGATGTGGGACTATCTTTCCTAGTCCAAAGGCAAAAACACCAATAATCCCCCACATATCTCAATATATGGGTTGAGCGTTCCCCACAGTGACTGTCCATCATGCATTAGGAGAGATGTCGCTACGATTTGAATCTTCCCGCATAGGTTAAATAACAGCATGATACAAGAATGGATTAAGCCTTGAATTATGCACCATAACTGCAATTCTTCCTACTCACATAATGACATCAACTGTGCTTCTGGCTGCACATTAAAGGCCTTGTGCCAGCCTGGTTTCAGTGTATAATTTTGGGCGTCTACAAGTTTACCCTCAAGAGACGGCCTGATATCTCTGTCCATACACTATAGGTGAGTTCTTTATAAAGAGTCATGGCATGAAGCATTGCGCTTCTTTGCAGGTGCTACGCCGCTATGACATGGCTTAAAGCCGAGGCTTTATCCCACCTGGGTACCTCATCGTAGTGTCATACTACTGTAGCATGAGGTCACAAGCCTCTTTGTAGTGCCAAACTACCCAGCATGAAGCCTTGCGCTTCCGTGCGGTGTTACGCCGCTATGACATGGCTCGCGAAACCGAGGCTTTACCCTATCTGGTACCTCTTCGTGGTGTCATGCCACTGTAACATGAGGACATCGTCCTCTTTGTAGTGCTGTCTACCTCTCTTTATTACGATTATCATACAGCATTAGGCTACCTGCCTATTTGCGGTGCTACTCCGCTGTGACTTGGCTTGCAAAGCCGAGGCATTACCCCTACCTGGGAACCTCATGATGGAGTCACCCCACTATAGCATGGAGTTACACTCCTTGTAGTGCTGCACTACCGTGCTTCCTGTAAAGCACTCCAAGCATTCACTCTGCCTGAGAACTCATTAAGGCATTTAAGCTAACCTTCCCACAGGATCCGTTTTCCGCAGAAAACAATAGTAGACAACAGTGGTTGTAGGTCCGTAACCTCTCCATGTCACAGAGGACAAGTACCCACCGTTCCTGATATTTTTCTGGTTGATAGTCCTCCCTTGAACCAAAAGCTAGATGCCTAGTAGATTTCTCTTTGAACTAATAGCATAAAACTTTATGGTAGGATTGTAATAACACAATATCAGAATGCCTTCAAGCCCATTTTACAAGCTGTGTCATCGACCAGCTGGCGCTTGAGGCCCTTGGTGAACGGATTCGCCAGGTTCTCCTGACTCCGAACATCAATCACTGCAATAACACCCCTCTTGATGAGATTGTATATTATCCTGTGCTTCAACCGTACAGTCCTCTTTTTCCCGTTGAAGAGGTCATTTGATGCCACCGCCGCAGTCGCCTGGTTGTCGCAGTATATCGGTATCCTCGGTATTTGCGTCCCAACCACTGGAAGATCATACATGAGCTCCCGAAGCCATTCTGCTTCCTCCGCTGCAGGTATCAAGTGCAAAGAACTCAGATTTTATGGATGACCGCGAGAGCATAGTCTGCTTCTTCAATTTCCTATGATATAGCAGCTTCATCCATTGTGAAAATGTATCCACCTGTGGACCTCTCGCTCTCCACTTCTGAGCACCAGCTGGCATCACTGAAGCCTTCCACTATCGGACGGATCTCCGCTGTAGTGCAGTGCATATGTCTGAGTCTTCTTGAGATATCTCATAACCAGTTTCACAGCTTTCCAGTGCTCAATGTCAGGGTTGCTCGTGAAACGACTCAGCATTCTTACAGCGAAAGCTATGTCAGGCCTTGTGGCAGTAGTAGCATACATCAAACTCCCGATTACACTTGCATACTCCAGCTGCCTGACATTTTTTTTCTTGAATTAGGCTTCAGTTTTCATATCACACTTGTACGACGTATCGATCCCTGGAAGATCCTGATACCCATAACGAGTGATCATCTTCTCAACATAATGAGACTGTGACAGCGCTAGTCCAGTGTCTGTCCGGATGATCTTGAGTCCCAAGATAACATCAGCATCCCCCAAGTTCTTCATACTAAACTTCGTCGAGAGGAACTTCTTTGTCTCTGTGACACAGCTTATATCCGTACCTAGGATTAGCATGTCGTCCACGTATAGACAAACGATGACTCATCTTCCATCAGCAAACTTCGTATAGACACACTTGTCTGTTTCACTGACCCTGTTGCCATTTGACCTTATGACTTTGTCAAACTTCTCATGCCACTATTTTGGGAGCTTGCCTTAAACCATACAGAGATTTTACCAACTTGCAGACTTTGTCTTCAAGACCTTTGACGACAAACCCTTCTGGTTGTTGCATATAGATCTCTTCGGTCAGCTCGCCATTCAAGAATACCATTTTCACATCCATCTGATGTATCACCGTATTATGTATCGCTGCGAGAGCAATCAACATTCTGATGGTGGTCATTCGGGCTACTGGAGCATACGTGTCAAAGTAGTCGATCCCCTGCTTCTGAAAAAATCCCTTGGCTACCAACCTGACCTTGAACTTTTCAATAGTTCCATCTGCTTTCATCTTCTTCTTGAAGATCCATTTGCATTCGATGGGATTTCACTCCTTCAGGAAGATCAACCAACACCCAAGTGTTATTTGAGGTGATGGAATCAATTTCATTGTCAATCGTCTCCTTCCAGAAAATATCATCTCTGGTCTTCATCGTCTCATCATAGGTAAGCGGCTCTGCTTCCACATGATAGGTGATGAAGTCATCTCCGAAGTTCTTCGGCCTCCTTGCTCGCTTCGACGACGGCTCAGCGAGTTCTGGTTCAACCGTTGTTTCAACAACAACATCTTCTTGGACTACTTCTTTATTGAAAACTTCAGTTTCTTGTGCACCCTTATTGTTCTCCGGTTTATCCGTAAGAATAATATTCTTGTGCCTTACAAATTGTCTTTACGAGATTCGATGATATAATTTGACTCAATATCAAGAATCCGAGCATCACTCTTCTCGGCATGCCCCAGGAAGATCGTCTTCGTAGTCCTAGTCCCCTGCTTCTGAATCTTCAGATCTGGGAGCTTCACATAAGCCAGGGACCCCCACACTCGAATGACATTCAAGTTAGGTCTAAATTTGAACCAGAGTTCATGAGGAGTTACATCCGAAGTTGCATACGACACTCTATTTAGAATAAAAATGGTCGTCAATGCAGCTTCTCTCCATTAGCATTTAGGAAGACCCGTAGTTAGCAGCATTGAATTCATCATTTCTGTCAATGTTCTGTTCTTCCTCTCCGCTACCCCTGTTAGATTGAGGAGAATACGGAAGCAGTAGTCTCATTGATGATTCTATGTTCTTTGTAGAACGATACGAATTCATTAGACCTATACTCTACATCTCGATCACTTCTGAGTAGTTGTAGATCGGTTTAACGTTCAGCTTCAGCCCTGAAGTCTCTGAACTACTCGAATGTTGCATCCTTCTACTTGAGAAGTCATGCGAACGTACACTTCGAGAAATACTTCGAACCGACCTCTGTGGAGAATTGATAAAAGTCACAGATATCTGAGTGTACTAGCTCCAGATGATCAGTACTTTAGTTCAATCGTCTGAGCAGCTTTCCAATAGTCTTGTATCTGTACAGACCTTAAACTCCTCCACCTCCTTACCCCCACATTCCGAAGATAAGGTCCTGGTAGGACAGCTTGAGTCTGCTTCTGTCATAGAACAACTCTTAGTCCATTCATTAAAGTAACTTCATCGCCATCAGCAGAAGTTCGAACATTCCTTCAGTACCGAACATCTTTTCGAAGCATGTTCCTCGCCAAGAAATTACCATCTGGCTAGTACGAATGTCCATCTTTCAAGTCTGTATCAGATAACAGACTTTCTGAGATCAGATCTCCAAAAAATCTCTGGTACATGCAACACGTATTCCAGTGTCCTTGTCGGTGGTTAATAACCACTGTCTCGATCTTCAGAACTTCTGCTAGACATATGTTCACCATCGAGACCTTCGTGATAACACGGCTCGTACTTGGTGAACAGCTCCTTTGAGAGCACACGTGTTCAGATGTACTAGTGTCAGACCACTAGTCAGCTACCACGCTAGATAACTCAACCTGTGCAACAATAGCAACCAAGTTAAGTAATCAAAATAACCAAGTTTAGCTATACCTGCTATTTTGGTTTGGGCTTGGATTTGTATTCACTCTTATAGTGGCCCTTCTTACCACAGTTGAAGCAAGTCACGTGGGACTTGGACTTCTGTTGCTTGAACGAAGGACCCTTCACTTTCAGATTAGTGGAGTCCTTTGTGATGAGAAGCCACCTGCTCCCCCTTGAACTCTCTTATCTGCATCAAGTTGGCCTTAGCCAGTTGGTTGGACAGAGAGTCCATCTTCTGTTGAGATCGTATTTCGTCCTCAACGTAGATCTCTTGTAGAAGATCATTCAAGCTAATGTCCAGCTTCTTTCTATGTATTCTAGCATAGAAGTTGCTCCAACCAGCAGGAAGTTTTGAGACTTTCCCTCCAACGACAAACTTGTCGATGAGGGGCATCTTTTCGTCATCTAACTTCTGGCACAACTTCAGGAATTCCTTTACTTGAGGTAGCATCGCCATCTCGTCTTCGAAGAGCCACTTGTGGTACTTCTCGACGATAAATATTTTGGACATGTTCTCATCATCTTCATATAGCTTATCCAAAGAATCTCAGATCTTCTTGGACTTTACCTTCTTGGAATATGACTTTGCCAGAGAGTCTTCCATAAAATTGAGAATCAGCAGTTTACAGATGCTGTTTTCTCTCTTCCATTTGCTCTGCTTGACGAGTGCAGCAGCAATAGCATCGGCAGTTCCTCCTTCTGAAATCGTCGGTTCATCCTCAATCAACACATGGTCTACGTCCACGAGTTGAAGATTAAGGGCGACCTTCCTCTTCCAGATTTGGAAATGTTTTCCGTCAAATTTCTCCAACTTGTTAAAGCTGGTATCGATGAGAGAAGCACGAGAGTTCTCCATCTACAAGGATCTTGCTTTGAGATTGTTAGTCCCGGGGCTTGATCAAAGATGGTAGACTCGATGTCGAGATCAGAGGTTTAACAAACGTTCACCTTCTGATTATTCTCGAGATCCAAAAGGAACACTATAATATGAATCTGATTACAAAAGCAACAATAATCAGAAAGTAAATCTCACGTTCTTTCTCACAATCGCAGTTGCTGACGGACAGAACTGAGTTCAGAAAATAAATCTCACGTTCTTCCTTGCAATCGCAGTTGTAGACGGACAGAACTGAGTTACAACTTAGATGAAGAAAGAAGAAAGAAGAAAGAAGAAGAGAAAATGTTCTTGCTGGGGTGATTAAGATCACCGTTACTCAAAGTAATATTCGCCCCAACACGATCTGCTTCCAGTAACCAGCAAGTTCACGAAGAACTTCTGGAACGCTCGTAAGTCAATATTTGAGACTTGAACGAGCTTCCTGGACTTTACAGACTTCCTTAACTCTCTTCTTGGTGCATCTTTCAAAGGAGGCCAAGGGGCTCTATTTATAGAGTGGAGTTGAGACTTCACATCTTCTCCTATCCGATGTGGGACTAAAATACCAATACTCAAAAATAGAGTTTGATATTTTAGATCATCCCACAATCAGCATAGAAGTGTGCTAGTCCACGCCTACCCCCCGAACACTCCCGTGCATGCACGAGACATCCTGGAGTCCGTGTCCGAGTCCAAGTCCGCACAACAAAAATCAACTTATATCTTTGTTGGAATTAATCCTTTTTCCTTCTAGGAAAATACTCTCACATGGCACACACTTGTGCCCCACTACACCTCATGTGCACACCTCAACACAAGCAATGCATTATATTGAGATACTCACCATTTGGTGTAGCCGATGTGGGACTATCTTTCCTAGTCCAAAGGCAAAAACACCAACAGACGTGATATATGTCGCTAAAACGTCTTAGTTATATCCAAATAGCGACGTCCTGATACATTTAGCGAGGTTTGGATAACATTTAGTGATTTTTTTACGTTGCCAATTACCAAAAAAAATTAAAAAAGGTACCAGCATAACTGATCTCTATTTGATACAACAAAGAGTACTTAATACCATTAACTGTTTGATACAACGATAGTACACAATATCCAGATAGTATATTGATCAACAGAAACAATACTCATAGTACAAAAGAGTACAATGCACATCGAATCACTAAAAAAAATCAAACCTAATTCAAATACAATAGTTGTTCAATATACTGATGACTATGTCAACCTTTTCCATGGAGTATGTCATAGATGTTTCCTCCTTCGTCAAAGAGCTAGTCAATGCCATAAATGTGTTCGTCTTCTCATTTTTCTAATTATTTCCAATTTGTTTCTATTTAGTTCCTTAATAACTTGCAAAGAATATTTTTGAGGACTAGGCAGACAAATACTACAACTTAAGTGACTCCCAATGGCAAGAAATTTCATGTTAACTTCTACAAAAAAGGATCTTTGACAAAATAACTTGTTCCGAAAAATATATTCTTGTGCATTCCTTAAGAGACTATGATTTATTAGTCTTTCTCCTTCGTGGCAACATGGTGTTCACATTCAAGGTCTTTGACAAAATAACTTGTTACAAAAAATATATTCTTGCAGTTCCCATACGGATCATGTTTTAACATGCACATATATCTGAGAACCAAAAGGATATGTCTTCTTGCAACATGTGATTTTGTCAAGACCCTAAAGGTGAACAATATGTTGTCATGATAGAGAAAGACTAATAAATTTTGGTCTATTAAGGCATGCATGTTTAGATATTTCATCCGTCACTTTACTCCTATTTATTTTTCTTATATTTCTTTATAGAAGTCAACATGGCATATCTTACCATTGGAAGTAGTTACAGCCTTGTCTAAACCTAGTTCGTGAAAATATTCTCGCAAGTTCTTAGGGGACTAAATATAAACAAGCTAAAGATTATAGTTTGAAAGATGGGTGTGTGAGAATATTGGAACATGTAAAGAATATATCGCAGAATATATCAGAGAATAAATTTTTATAAGTCCAATTTGAAAACTAAAATTTTAAGTCCATTTTTGATAAATAAATTTTTTGTTGTATAGTATATGTTACAATTGAAGTGAACCATCCAAACTAAAATTTTCAATCCACATCTGATAATTTATCTTGTTTGTCTCCCTCTTCCTCCTATTCCTCTTCATCCTCATCTTTACTACTTTCATCTATTGTGCCTTCCTCTTCCTCTAATTATACCTCTTCTACTTAATTAGATGTTTATCTAATAACTTCCATAGAGTCCACATCCACTGATTTGTTATAAGAGAAAGCTCGTCCTCCTGATAAGCTATTTTGTCAACCTCGAAGGTATTCTTAGTTTTAGTCTTGCATAATATCCACCAACCCGACATCGTTGTTTCCTGCATTGGATAGCTTGTGAAGTACACAAGTTGAGCTTGACTTAATATGACGAACGGTTTGCAACCTTGATATATTTGTCGGTAGTTTATATCCACAAGATCATGCTGGTCGATTTTCTAACCTTGGTCTTGAATTGGGTCAAACCAATTATAGTTGAATAACATGATCTTCACAGGCTCTGTGTCATAATTATATATTAATTCTATCTTATACGATGCTAAAGTTATCATTGCATACATCGACATCTTTATAGTTTGATGATCTGATACACAAATAACTATTTTTTGTGGAATCAAAATCCAAAAATCTATCTCTAATATGGACATTTGTTGACTTAAACTTAAACCCATTTACATAATAGCTTGGCCATATTTTAACAACATAAATTGTCCCTTGGCTAAAGTTCTGATTGCTTCATTCTCAAGTATTGTGTCTGAACGATCAACCTGAATACCATATAAACGATATTAGTTTTAACATTAAGTAGTGATATACTAGTGCACACACTACTAAATTACTAAGCTTCTTACATATGCATTCAACTAAGAAGGGATATGTTGCCTCATCTCTTATTTTATTTCTTCATATGTTATGCATTGTCTACACGACCTCAGTTCACCATTAAATATGCTGCAAAAGATTGTAGGCAAATTGAGTAATAATATTAATGTACATAGTCAAATTAAGATGACGTGAACGTAATAATTACTTATCCCTCGAGCTTTTCTACTTCATCTTTATCGCAATTGAGTAATATTTACAACTGATAAATCCTTAGCTCGTCATAATTCAAATACCTCATCTATAGTTTCCTCGAAGGATTACCAGAAGACCTTAATAACTTCAATATTGCATCATTAGGTTTTTGGTATCCTTCGTCATTTTTTGGGGCCCTCGTTCAATTACTAGTCACATGAGGCTCGAAATACATTGAACAAAAGTTTGTAATCTTCTCGAGAACATAAGCTTCACATATAGAACCCTCTATCCTTGCCTTATTTTTTAATCCTTTTTAGATGGTAAAGATACTGCTTGATCAATAGGTACATTTATGGTAACAGACCGGTCCACTAACATGTGCCTAATAGGAAAGATGAATTACTAAATAGTCCATAAAGTCAAAGAATCTGGAAGGGAATGCTCTTTTGAGCTTGTATAGTATTACCGAAATGTCCATCTTTTGCTTTTCTAAACAATCGACTAGTAGCTTAATAGAACAAAGCATCATGTACAATAACCAGAATATTGGAGAGCGAACTAGGCTAGCTACGTATATTTGAGTACTCTGGTGCCCCAAAGGCGGTCACGACTATGAAGACATGTGGATTAATCTACAAACCAATAATCAATACGAGGTCAAGCAATCCTATAGGTGTCTCAATCACCAAAAAATGAATAAAGAGCAAGATATATGATCATCAGACATATAAAATAGTAAAGCTTCCTAAATTAAAATAATATAGATGATCATAAAGCTAGTAAAATGAGATACTAGCAAGAGTATACCAATAACACATGATCATCTCTAGCTATAGCCTAGAATATATCATGAATGCCCTCACACAGAAAGTCAAGGCAAAATATGAGCTAAACACATCCTCGGTGGCTAAACGTCGCAAAAGAATACATATGATAAATAGTGGGTAAATTAATGAAGAATGAAAACTCGCTCAAGCGCTCAGCTGGAGATCCTCCGAGTGCTCGCCATCAAGTTGGAAATACGTTAGATCCTCAAGTTCTGCAACGAAATCAGGCCATACAAAACCAGAGGGGTAAAATCCCAATAGCAAATACCACAAAGAAAACCATATAGGTGAACTAAACCCTACATGCAAACATAAAAATAGGAAAAGTAGTTGTAAGCTCCCTTACCAGAAATTTAGAATTTTTTAAATAAAACTTTTATATATTTATTTTAAATAAAAACTAGTAACTTTTTTTTATTGTATATTAAATACATATATTAATTTTAAAAAGTTAAGAAAGAATTGAGATAAATATAAAAATTTAAACAAAAATTTAATCTATTTAAATCTTAATGTAATCCTAACTAATTATGATTCTAACTGCTATCCTTATCTTATAACTGCAGTTGAATTAAACCATATCAATATTTAAATAAATCCATCAATCCTTAGGAGTAGCAAATTCCTAAGTACACATAATCTCATTGGAATCACATCTATAATTATTTAAACATTTTATTATTTTAACTAATCTTAATCATTTCTAAATTAGGTAATGTTAATCATATCCAATTTAAATTAAATTCTAGTCATATCTCAATTAAGAAATTGCTACCCATTTATACCTATTGAACGTATGAAACAAAATCATCCCTCATATTTTCTTTCCCTAAATTTCTTTTCCCAACGCAACTCTCTTTTTCGTTCAAACCTGTGCAAAATTTGCTACAAAATTAACCCTATTTTTTAGAAGCTCTAGCAATTTTGAAAGGCCATAACTCCTAACTCCGGACTCCGTTCCACCTCTAGTTTTTTGTATGAACCATATAGAGGTTAATTTCAATAATATGCAATTTATTTACTAATTCAAAAAATGTTTTCTGTAAAATTATTTAAGTGTCAGCCATCCAAAATACAAAAACATTTCACTATTTTTGAGATTACGGTAGATCTTGAACTCGTTTTGTGATCCGTTTGATGCTTCAAAAATGTCACGACCTGCACCCAGTGTAAGGCTACAAGTGCGTAACAAAGTCCAACCTACGCCACAGAATCAGCGGTAGAACGTTGTACTCGGTCACTATCTAACAACTCACACAAATATATAATATACCTGTCATATTCTCAACTTCGAACGGAGGACAAGTATAGATATAGTAAAACTCAATCATAGTCTAAGCACGATAAGATAACACAGAAGTATATAGCTAAAAGATTAAACATCAACAAAATATAAACTACTAAATAATAATATCTCCAACAAATCTCAAACAAGTCAATATCTCAAGTTATTACAATTAAAGTTCTAAACATAAAAACTAAACCAAGTCTTCTAACTAGTCTTCCGATCACTCCTGAGAGTCGGAGCCCAAAGTAGCTAAGCCATCTCCTGGTCCATAGTAAGTAGGACAAGTGTCCTCAGGGCAAACATCTGTAATATTTTGTCAATGATCCAGTCAGGAAAGGAACGAGCACATCTCATCTAGAAATCTCAAGTAAATGACAAAAACTATAAAGTAGTTATAGACAGTTATATTGATGAACATGGTAAGTTTAGACAGGTACTAAAGTAGAACAACAGTTTAAACAAGTCAGGAGAGCATGACAATGGAGACTATAAAAGTAAAACTAACTGAACTCGAATAGAGGTAATATAAGTCCAGATAATATATCATAGACAAGTGTGATCCAGTGTGAGTCCTAAACATGATACTGACCAGTGTGTTTTGAAATACTGAGATCATGTAAATAATAGAGGATAAATATACCTCATCGTACACTTGGCAAGTGTACGACTGCTATCATTCCAGATTAGACCAGATGGGATGATTCCAGCATTTTTGGGACTGTTTACATGTCTACTCGAATATTTCTCCGCCCAACAAGTACAAGTGAATCCAGAAAATGACACAAAAATAAAGTACAAGTCTAGCCAGAATATGATGATGCCAATAATGAGTCCCATGGGGTGATTCCAAAATTAGAGGCCAGACATGTAAAAAGGTGAGTGTCGTATGTAGTGGATCCAGAAATATCAATCCGTGTTGACAGAGAATCAATAAAACTAACTAGAACTGAAATACAATAATCACCAAATAAATAAAAGAACTATCAGAGAATGTACTCGTTTGATATCCTGAATGTCTGATAAGAAAATATGTCAGAACTGGAGTAACTAAGTCCTATAAAGAGCAACCACAGGTTAAAAAGTGTTTAATATGAAATAAGAGAAATTTCCAATGCAGTCTAAATGATTCTAGGTTATTCTAGGTCAAAGTCAACTCTTGGTCAACTCTGGTCAACTATTCTAGTCAAACTAGGTCAAACCTAAGTTAACT